>OY748291.1:11939045-12243400 GCA_963556515.1 Nudaria mundana
CGTGTGCGTCTACCGCTCCCACACAGGGGACACTGGGACAACAAGGCTTTTCGAATACCTCAGCGAGATGGCTGACGATGCGCAGGTGCGGTTCCCGAACGCTGACCTGGTTTTCCTGGGGGACTTTAACGGTCATCACGTTGAGTGGCTGGGGTCCTTTAGGACCGATCATGCGGGACGAACCGCCCATGCATTCGCTCTCTCCCACGGGCTGACCCAGATGGTACGGGGGATCACCCGGATACCTGACAGGTCAGACCACACGCCCGCCTTGCTGGATCTACTGCTGACGAGTCGCCCAGCCGAGTACAGTGTGTCGGTACGCGCCCCACTGGGCACATCCGACCACTGTGTGGTGCACGCCAGCTTCCAAGTGCCACCGCCAGCTCGTGCTGAACAAATGACTCGACGACTATGGCACTACTCGTCGGCAGACTGGGACGGTCTCCGCGATTACTTTGCGTCCGTCCCGTGGAGCCAGCGCTGCTTTGTAGGGAAGGCGCCTTCGGATAGCGCTGCTGCCATTGCTGGCGAGATCAGTCTAGGGATAGAATATTATATCCCTTTCACTGATGTCGCCAGCATCCGCAAAGCTCGCCCCTGGTTCGGGCGTGAATGTGCCGAGGCTGTCCAGAAAAAACAGTCGGCATATCGCGCCTGGGTCAGGGCTCGGGCGGCATGTGACCCGAACGTGAACCGCCTCAAAGCAGCGTACAATCGGGCCACTAGGTTCAACAAGAGGGCCTTCAAGAGAGCGGATGCCCAGCGCGTCGCGCGGCTTGGTCAGGAGCTCACATCCCATCCCACGGGCAGCCGTGGATACTGGCAACTGGCCAAAGCCGTACAGTCAACCCTCGCTGCCACCACTGCGTTTTCCTGATGGATCACTGGCTCACAAAGCCCAAGAGAAGGCGGACATGCTGGCAGACTTCTTTGCGGCTAATTCCCGGGTCGATGACCGTGGCCTGCAGCCCCCCGCCATCGCCAACTGTGGCCACACTATGCCTGATATTGTTATCAGGCAATGTGATGTACGGGCAGTGCTGCGGTCACTCGACACGCGGAAAGCCAGTGGCCCTGACGGCATTCCGGCGGTGGTGCTACGAAAATGTGCTGCTGAGTTGTCTCCAGTATTAACGCGTCTGTACCGCCTGTCATACACTACAGGCCTCGTGCCGGAGGCCTGGAAGGAGGCGAACGTACAACCGATCCCCAAGAAAGGGGATCGATCCGATCCAGGCAACTATCGACCCATAGCTGTCACCTCAGTCATTTGCAAGGTGCTCGAGCTTCTTATTAATAAGCAGCTCATGCGATACCTGGAGGATCACTCGCTAATCAATGATCGGCAATATGGCTTCAGGCCAAAACGATCAACGGGTGACCTCCTGGCATTCGTCACGCATGTATGGGGTGAGGCTATGGAAAAGTTCGGCGAGTCCTTGGCTATTAGCCTGGACATCGCCAAAGCTTTCGATAGGGTCTGGCATGCTTCGCTCCTTTCCAAGCTTCCGGCATATGGTCTACCTCCTCAACTGTGCAGCTGGATTGCCAGTTTTTTAAACGAGCGCCGAGTGCGGGTCCTCTGCGATGGCCAGACTTCTCGCTTTTTGCAAGTGAATGCCGGGGTACCGCAGGGGTCCGTACTGTCACCAACTCTCTTTCTTCTGCATATCAATGATATGCTTTCCCTCGGGAACATTCATTGCTATGCAGATGACAGTACATTGCACGGGAGTTACTCGGTTCGTCCGACGGCGGGGCGATCTGTGATAGAGGAGGAGAGACGACATCTCGTGGGCGATCTCGACCGAAACCTCGACAGTATCTCCCAATGGGGTGCCGAGAACTTGGTCGAGTTCAATGCCCACAAAACACAGGCTTGTGCATTTACAGCGAAAAAATCCCCTTTCCTTCCTCTACCCACTCTTCAGAATGCAATATTACCAATGAAGGACAATCTAGACATCCTTGGCATAGACGTTCGTCGAGAGCTCAATAAAACAAAATACATTGAGAGATGTATTGGGCTAGCTTCGCGGAAACTAGGAATACTGAACAAGGTAAAGCGATTCTTTACACCGCACCAGAGGTGTCTGCTGTACAAAACGCAGATTAGACCCTGCGTTGAATACTGCTCTCACCTCTGGGACGGCTCCGCGAAGTATTTGCTGGACGCACTCGACGCTATGCAGCGACGCGCTGTTCGCATTATAGACTGTCCGGAGGTAACGGGAAGCCTTGAGCCGCTAGCCCAGCGCCGAACAATTGCTTCCTTGGCCGCGTTCTACCGTATTTACCACGGTGAGTGTTCTGAAGAGCTCTTCAACCTGATCCCACCCTCTCCCTTCCGATCCCGAACAACGCGTGCCGGGCAGAGATGTCACCCTCATAGCGTGGAAACCGTCTTCGCGAGAACCGAGCGTCTTAAACGATCGTTTCTCTGCCGAACGATGATGGCTTGGAACGCCCTGCCTGCGCACGTGTTTCCTCCAACATATAACCCTGGGCTCTTTAAGCGAAGCGTGAAGAGGCACATTACAGGGTCGTCAAGTTGAGGGCCACTCTCTATAGTATTCCTGTGTACTGTGAGAGTCGCCCTCAATTGCCAGACGTCGCCTCAGCTTACCATCAGGCGAGTGGCGTCAATTTGTCGACCTAAGTATAAAAAAAAAAAAAAAAAGATCCCGACTTATTAGATAGACCTACTTAATGTTGGTGATCGAAATATGAAATTAGAATTCACATTAAGTATGTATGTAGGTACGTAGGTATATCATTCTATAACACAGACACACACATAACATAACATATTACGCCTATAACCACGAAGGGGTACGCAGAGGTGCATTACACACCCACAATTTGCCAGTATTTTCCCACGTAACGTCACCGGGTACGGATATAATGGGTTATGTCCAAAATGGCCGAATGAATTTAATAAAAAGTAGTAATTAATCCTGTTGCCTTGCTATGAAATGTTGATTAAAGGCAACGAAATCTTACATGCCAGCGGCTATGGCTAGAGCTAGCGGCTCAAGGCTTCCCGTTACCGCCGGACAGTCTATAATGCGACTAGCGCGTCGCTGCATAGCGTCGAGAGCGTCCAGCAAATACTTCGCGGAACCGTCCCAGAGGTGAGAGCAGTATTCGACGCAGGGTCTAATCTGCGTTTTGTACAGCAGACACCTCTGGTGCGGTGTAAAGAATCGCTTTTCCTTGTTCAGTATTCCTAGCGAAGCTATCCCAATACATCTCTCAATGTAGTTTGTGTTATTGAGCTCTCGACGAACGTCTATGCCAAGGATGTCTAGATTGGACTTCATTGGTAATATTGCATTGTGAAGAGTGGGTAGGGGAAGAAAAGGGGATTTTTTCGCTGTAAATGCACACGCCTGTGTTTTGTGGGCATTGAACTCGACCAAGTTCTCGGCACCCCATTGGGAGATACTGTCGAGGTTACGGTCGAGATCAACCACGAGTCGTCGTCTCTCCTCCTCAATCTCAGATCGCCACGCCGTCGGATGAACCGAGTAACTCCCGTGCAGTGTGCTGCCTGTCATCTGCATAGCAATGAATGTTCCCGAGGGATAGCATATCCTTCATATGCAGAAGAAAGAGAGTTGGTGATAGTACGGACCCCTGCGGTACCCCGGCATTCACTTGCAAGAAGCGAGAAGCCTGGCCATCGCAGAGGACCCGCACTCGGCGCTCGTTTAAAAAGCTGGCAATCCAGCTGCACAGTTGAGAAGGTAGACCATATGCCGGAAGCTTGGAAAGGAGCGAAGCATGCCAGACCCTATCGAAAGCTTTGGCGATGTCCAGGCTTATAGCCAAGGACTCGCCGTACCTTTCTATAGCCTCACCCCATACATGCGTGACGAATGCCAGGAGGTCACCCGTTGATTGTTTTGGACTGAAGCCATATTGCCGTTTATTGATTAGCGAGTGATCATCTAGGTATCGCATGAGCTGCTTATTGATAATAAGCTCAAACACCTTGCAAATGACTGAGGTGACAGCTATGGGTCGATAGTTGCCTGGATCGGATCGATCCCCCTTCTTGTGGATCGGTTGTACTTTCGCCTCTTTCCAGACCTCCGGCACGAGCCCTGTAGAGTATGACAGGCGGTACAGACGCGTTAATACTGCAGACAACTCAGCAGCACATTTTCGAAGCACCACCGCCGGAATGCCGTCAGGGCCACTGGCTTTCCGCGTGTCGAGTGACCGCAGCACTGCCCGTACATCACATTGTCTGATACCAATATCAGGCATAGTGTGGCCACAGTTGGCGATGGCGGGGGGCTGCAGGCCACATTCGTCGTCGACCCGGGAATTAGCCGCAAAGAGGTCTGCGAGCATATCCGCCTTCTCTTGGGCTTTGTGATCATGCCAGTGATCCATCAGGATGACGAAGTGGTGGCAGCGAGGGTTGGCAAAAAATGGACTGCACGGCTTCGGCCAGTTGCCAGTATCCACGGCTGCCCGTGGGATGGGATGTGAGCTCCTGACCAAGCCGTGCGACGCGCTGGGCATCCGCTCTCTTGAAGGCCCTCTTGCTGAACCTAGTGGCCCTATTGTACGCTGCTTTGAGGCGGTTCACATTCGGGTCACGTGCCGCCCGAGCCCTGACCCAGGCGCGATACGCCGACTGTTTTTTTCTGGACTGCCTTGGCACATTCACGCCAGAACAAGGGGCGGGCTTTGCGGATGCTGGCGAAAGGGATATAATATTCTATTCCTAGACTGATCTCGCTAGCAACGGCAGCAGCGCTATCCGAAAGCGCCTTCCCTACAAAGCAGCGCTGGCTCCACGGGACGGACGCAAAGTAATCGCGAAGACCGTCCCGGTCTGCCGACGAGTAGTGACATAGTCGTCGAGTCATTTGCTCAGCACGAGCAGGAAATGGCACTTTCAAGCTGGCATGCACCACACAGTGGTCGGAAGTAGCCAGTGGGGCGCGTACCGACACACTATACTCGGCTGGGCGACTCGTCAGCAGTAGATCCAGCAAGGCGGGCGTGTGGTCTGACCTGTCAGGTATCAGGGGCATCCCCTGTACCATCTGGGTCAGCCCGTGGGAGAGAGCGAATGCATGGGTGGTTCGTCCAGCATGATCTGTCCTAAGGGACCCCAGCCACTCAACGTGATGACCGTTAAAGTCCCCCGGGAAAACCAGGTCAGCATTCGGAAACCGCATTCGCGTCTTCTATGCGTCGTCAGCCATCTCCCTGAGGTATTCGAAAAGCCTTGTTGTCCCAGTGTCCCCTGTGTGGGAGCGGTAGACGCACACGTAGATCTGGTTCATAGAGCCATGATCCACGTGCAGCCAAAGGAGGGAGTAGGAGGGGTTCTCTAGACAGCGCAACCGGCACAGCAAACATCCGCCCTAACGAACACGCACACTCCGGCTTTGTCGCGGAATTGTTCCTCAATGATATAACCCGGGTAACAGAGGTAAGACGTGTCGTCAGGGCGGCGTATCTGTGTCTCCGTTAGGAACATCACAGAAGGCCGTGCCGTCTCCAGGTAATGGTGGACGGTATCGAGGTTCACATGGAGTCCGCGGATATTCGCAAACTCCACCTCAAACGAAGTCAACTTTGTGGGGTTTCTAGGGGCCGCTGTGTACCGTCTATTAACTTGTTGCACTGTCATGGTGAGATATGGGGAAGCGTGAAGACAGGGCGGTATTTGGTACGGCAGTAAGTAACAAAGTGCAGAGGCTAGCTTCGTCTAGAACCGTGTGGTTAGGTCGGAGCCGACCCGCCGGACGGGCAAGACTGCAAGGCCGCCGCTACTCCACACCGGTTACCACCCAGAGCGGCGACCCCACATCAGGATTAAGCGCAACATGTGGGGCAGCCTACTGGGGTGGTTGGTCCCAGGCGGGGGCCCCATGACTATGTTGCGGGCGGCCGCGGCAACGCCGTTGCTAAGGGTCTCCCTGGCCGGCGAATCGACCCACACCACCCACACTAGACTCCGCTTCGCCCCCACTGGACCCCTGCCTGCCGCACCATACACCGCCCCGGGCCCGGCAGTGCAGCTGCTGAACTCCTAACGCAACCCAGCGTGGTAGGTCACCCAGCCGGTGAGGTCGCTGGGGCCCGATAGATGTAAGAAGGGCCCCATTGCACCCAAAAATTTGTAATCCATCTTTTATTTTCAAACATAACCTAAACGGCAGAACACTATTATAATTCAATTTCAAGATGAAATAATCGTGTTTAATAGTTTCAAAACAACTAACCGTACCTCGTCCGTACTAAATTCATATTGTATCCGAGTTCAGATAACTAACCAGGCGGCAGATAGACGTAATTGACTTGCATGAGACAACTATTGTGATTTAGTGAACTCTCTGTAGATACCGACTATGTAGGTACCTAACACAATTTACTTCTGCATTAAACACTGTTTGTGACATTTCACATCATTAGACATTTTGGTTTTATTGTTTACAATAAGCACACCAACTGCATAATTACACATAACCTTACAAACTAATACACAATAGAAGACTCTCAAAGTCACAAATCACAGTCATGACATTGGAATTATTTTTGACTAAAACTTTATAGTTTCAATGTTATTATTGAGCGGAGCGAAGCGTAGCGTATCTTAGACGACAAGTGTAAATCGTTTGTGTGCCAACTTCTCCGAGACGGCTCGACCGATTTTGACCAAATTTGGCATGCTAGTCGAGATCATACCCAGGAGTGCATATCTCTGAAATCATGAAAATAGAGCTGACCACGGAGGAATAATCACCCAAAATGTAATGGACATCACCGAAAAACCAGATGATTAAATGGTTGCCATGGAAACACGTGAGTCAACAATGAAAATAGTTTTTTTTTCATTCAATTAATTAATTTAAGTGTTCGGTTCTGATTCTGATATGTAATAAAAACATTTGCTCCGCTCAACATTTGCAATTAGCAGCATGCATTGCATACCTAGTTTTGTATTTGTTTGGTACCTAGGTACTAAAATCTATAATTAACAAAATTGTATGGTGCTTTTTAAAGAATATTTATATAGCCACAGGCATTATGTACCAGCTAACCTTAGGGTGATACAGATAATCAACTGGGTAGGTGCATACAGGGTAATACGGTGTACCTGAAAAGGTAGCATATATAAAAAATATAGGTCACGTACCTGTACAAAACTATACATAATATAACATACATATTATATGTAATAGGTATGTTATATTATGTGTAGGTAGTATTGTACAAACATAAATATAGAATTTATTAAATCTAGATAGATATACCAATAACTACATATCGTTTGGGGTTGAGACACTGGGGTCATGGGGTCCGAGTGCTCGCCGCCTTTACAGAGACATTGCTAAACGCCTAATCGATGCGTCTCAGGACCAGAAGACTGGCTATTTTCTGGCCCAAGGATTAAGTATCGCCATCCAACGTGGCAACACAGCCAGCATTCTGGGAACCTTCCCAGTCGGTAATGAAGCGGAGGATTTTTTAAACGATATAATATCGTTTAAAAAATCCTCCGTGATGTAAATATTTTAGTGTATAATTATGCATATTGTATATGTATTGTATTGTTCTATGAAAAAGAAACTACATATCTTTATCTATACTTATATAAATCTGTAGAAATGAAAATTCTGTACATTGAAAATATCAAAAAAATAAATGGCTAGACCTAGACGGTCTAGTGTTACTAGACCGACACCGAACCCAAAAATGTGTTTAAAAAATTTTTGTCTGTCTGTTTGTTCAGGCATCACGCAAAAACTACCGGTTCGATTACGATGAAACTTGGTATAATTATTCTTTAATATCCTGGGCACCACGCTAGGTACTTTTTATCCCGGAAAAGTATATACAATAAAAAACAAACTTAATTTTGCGGTTCGATCCCTAGACCTGATTACTGTACCAACCGCAAATAATAAGTTTGTCGTAGGTTACGTCACCCGCAGTGGAGTTCACTAAGGGTTCACACGGCTAAGATACTATAATATTTTATCTTAAGATACAATATCGCTCAACAGCTATACATAATACTGGTGATCAAGAAAGCTATAACACGCAGGCGGAACCGCGGGCAACAGCTAGTTAATAAATATAAACATATAGTAAGTAAATAAACATATTATGTATTAGCAACTGCTTTTATTTATATACTTAGATAATGTATATTTAACAGTTATCTGATCTCAAAAAACAAGCTTTGCACTAGATGGCGTTCAGTAAAAAGTAACCTAAAATATTTTATTTTACTTAGGTATAGTAACAAGCATCTTTCACAAATCTAGCGCAACTACTTTAGGTAGGTATGAAAGAGACGCACAGAAACCTTCTAAGACCACTTATGTTCAAGTCATAATTTTTCCATCCAGGTAGTCACCGGTGGCCAAAGTCTGCCGGGCGCCACTGGATATGCCTTCAGTGTCACCAGAGACGCCCGCAGCAATGGACATGGGAGCGGCCACAGTCTGGCGGAATTTAAAAAAAAATCCATCGGTAGTGCGTCATTGCGACTGTTAAAAGCACCAACTAAGTGTTCCCTTATGTACACTTTTGTAACCCGCAAATAAAGTTAGCTGTAAATAGAAATGTAAATAAACTTATTTTAATTTCATCATCATCTCTGCCCATTTCACGCCCACAGCTGGGCAAAGAGGAGGGAATGTAGCGTAAAAATACCACCCTAGCCAGACAGGTTGGTATACAGTTGTATGTCGAGTTTTCCATCTCTAAACATACTTGTTAATTTTTTTTTAAATATATACTAAATATACATAGAAAGTAGTCAAACTTCGAAACAAACGTTTGTGGATCACACAAGTATTTAATTCGACCCTGGAATCGAACCTCAGGGGCGGCAGTCGCATACACATACTGCGCCACCCAGCCAGTATTTTACTTTACCAACCACGAATCTGACCGTCAAATTTAATGGATTACGTTAATATTATTGACAAGGATTGACCTCGCAACCGCCCACTTGTTCTCTTGACAGGTATATTTCGTTATTACTTTTTGGGCATTTATGATGCAACATCTATACTTTGAAATTGTTTTTTTTTATCATTATCTCGTCCTTAATACTTCAGTTACCTAATACTTTAATCATTGACAACTATTTTTATTGGTGTCACAGAAAGTTATGAAATATAACTCTATAATTTAACGCAATTTAATGCGACAAATCGTTTGTTTAATTAAGGAGTAAGTATCGATGTTATTGATCATTTTTAGAAGCTATGACTCGGTTTTACCAAAAACTTCCATAATATGCTTGTTTTTATGTAAACAACGATATGAGAGTATTGATGAGTATTTAGGTATATCTGCTTTTAATGACATTACTAGCAAAAGCGAGATCTACATTCATTCTAGAATCTTCCTACAGTATTTTTAGGGTTCCGTAGTTCAAATCGCGGAACTCTTATAGTTTTGTCATGTAACGAATCAGATAACTTTGTTAGTTCAGTAGCTCTAGAGGCTATTATGCGTGACTACGGAACCTTATTCTATTCGGTGCCTGACAGGCACTTTGCCGTATCCGCCGGGTGCCACTGGAAATACCTTGTGCTTGTAACCAGAGACGCCCGGCAACGGACGTTAGAGCGGCCGCGGCATTGGGCAGCGGAATTAAAAAAAAAGGCACTTTGCGGGTTTTTTTTAGTAGGTAACAATAATAAATGATGAGTAGGTACGTGTGTGGTGAAATACTCAAAATGTAATAATGACAGACCAGAGGTGAATGACCGATAAAAGTTCAACAGCTGATATTTGATCTGTAATAGATACATGTCTGTTACTAACTTTGAGAGAAAATGTATGTGCTAACTATTTACTTGAATTATAGGGGTAGGTATAAATAATCAGTGTACAGGTACGACTGCTGGTCATGCTGTTGCCAATGCGCGTATATTTTATCTAAGAAGGTACCTACTTTATCGACATGACACGCTCCGCCAGTCAAAACACGGCTTATCTTTGATGTGGACGTAATTTTCCTATTAGTCTGCTCCAAATTCTCGAGATTGACAGAACTCTGAAGTTGAACATTAAAATATGATATGAAGCAAAAATTCGATGTTGTCGTTAGTGGTCATCGTAGCTCAGCTGGTCAGAGCACTCCCCCTGTTAGGGAAAAGCCGTAGGTTTGATTCCCGCCGATGACATCAGTTTTTGTGATCTATTTTACTCGTATATCTTTCTTAATATTTTAAGAATAGTTTAAGCAAACTAATTGCTTTGAAATACAAAAATATATTAGAGGATGATTTCCTAATGATGATGAGATGAACAAACACACTTATTACATACACTACTTTATTGAACGCAACGGTTTCGCTTTATAGCATTATCAGAGGTTCTACTACACCGTCTTACATATCTTCAATAAATAAATTGAATAAATTTGTGGAATAGTGTACAACTGTGTTTGTTCATCATTAATCAACCAAAACAAATTAAAACAGTGAAACTATATTCTTAAATAGAAGGTATTCAAGTTATATTGTAACTTTAAATTAAACGTACAGAACATGTTATTAAAATTAAAATAGCATGGCTTTGGCTGTAAGGTTTTGTAGTAACTGGTACAGGTCGCGAGGCGTAAGCGGAGCTTTGCATTTGTGTGTTAAGTTAAGTTAACTTAACTTAACTTAACTTAACTTAACTTAACTTAACTTAACTTAACTTAACTTAACTTAACTTAACTTAACTTAACTTAACTTAACTTAACTTACTTAACTTACTTCACAACGATCTATGTGAGAAACTGGTATCGGTACTAGGAAACCCTGTATGATAGATTACTAGGATATTCCATGTATTCCGTGGGTTACACCAACATCTTCCATGCGCTAGACATCTTCACCTGCACGCGGTGCGTCAGCTGATAGGTGGATTAAGGGACGGGCAAACTAATCCGTCACATGCGACGTACACCACTCATTATGACATCTGAACAGGATCTGGCCTATACTATTCGTATGGTAACGAACACGCTGGACATTCACCACGCTGTCTTAAGCGTCACCACGCCAGATTCGCGTACGACGCTGTCACACACGTTTAAAGTATCATAGGGCGTAGATAATGTAAACGTCAGACGACGTAAGATGTAGGACCAGTGTGTCGCTGTTTCCCACGTCGCGTGGCGTACATCGTATGTGAAGGGCTAGTGTGTTTTAAGCTGAACGCATCCCTTGCTATCCCACGCGTACGACGCTGTCACTCACGTTTAAAGTGTCATAGCACGTAGATAATGTAAATGTCAGACGTCGTGCGTCGTAAAATGTAGGAGCACTGTGTAGCTGATTCTCACGTTCGCGTGGCATACGTCGTATGTGAAGGATCAGTGTGTTTTAAGCTAGAGGCTCTGGCAGATAGATCCAAAGTGCACAGAAAACATCAATAGGTTCATCCCCTATTAGGTTAGTGGGGCCAACAAATTCAAGCCCCCCTTCGAGGATCACCTCGAAGGGGGGCTTGAATTTGTTGGCCCTACTGGCCAATGTTGGAACGCCTTGATAGGCGTGATACAAATTGGCCAGTGAGTTACAATTTACATTTGAGTTAGGTACATCTACTTTACTAGCGGCTATCAACAAAATACAAGCATACTTAGTTTTTTGAACTAACATTTCATATATTTATAATAACACATTTCATGAATATATACAAGGAACAGGAAAATTAAATTTAAAAAAACCTAAACTAACATTTTAAGTACTTATACATTTTATGTATATTGATTTGACTGACTTGTGACTTATTGTCTGACAATTTATTTATTTTTGTATATTTTATATAATACCATTGTAAGCTTGACATGTACCTTGACATCTGATTAATAAATAAATTTTGTATTAAAAAAAAAATAATAAGACTTTTGCTTTGTACGTTACCGTATATCTAGTACTCGTAGGTTAGTTTGAAATTATGTATTGCTCTAATACTCGTACGTATATGTCACCGTAGGCCTGTAAAATCGTTGGATTGAAATCACACTTACAAGTGCATGATTGAATTAATGTAATTACTATACTAATTACAATACTAACAATCGGAAAAGAGTGGTCCTGAGTTTTATTATCAGGTTGTTTTCTTACACGCTCTATGTCTAAAAAATATAAAAACTCTCAGCCTCTCTTTTCCTACCGCCTGTAATTTCACATATTATGTCAGTCCTCCGAGATTGCTTGTAATCTGACGGTATTTACAATTTTATGGTGACATTGTGAGTTTTTAGAGGTATAAGCCTGTTTCAGAAGAACCTGCCAATTTTCCTATCGCCAGTAATAACGATAATTCCATCAATCATGCGAGTTTGATAACAATCCATCGATTTTACAATCCTACGGTGACATAGGTAAATAAATAGGTAATGCATAATATTATTATAACCTCTCATGTTTTGTTTTGTTACAACTATATCAAACATTTTTCAACGTTTTGCTACAATATATATATATATATATATATATATATAACATAACATAGCATCACGCCTTTTTCCCCGAAGGGGTAGGCAGAGGTGTGCAAACACACCCACATCTCGCCAGCTATGTTAGGTCCCATGTAATAGGGGGCGAGCCTATTGCCATCTACCGGGCACAAGTTCCAGACTCTGGGATAATTATCTGGATAAAATTCTAAAGAGAATTATACATTATACACCAGACCCGGGAATCGAACCCGAGACCTATATATATATATATATATATATATATATATATATATATATATATATATATATATATATATATAAATGCCTAACTATTTGATTTGACTTGAAAAGTTTTAGGTATAAAATCAAGCTTTAGAATTATAACAAGTTCACGAGCACGCTCTTGAATTTCTCTTGTTAAATAGAAGATGATTCCTCTTGCTTGACGGTCAGTCGCTGATGTGTGTCGCGAGTACATTGCTCTGTGTTGATAACTCTAATAATAACTGTGTCTAGAAATGAACGCAGCTGGCCAATCAGAGTCGCCGAGACATGCACACTGGGCAGATCATATAAACATAGGATTTAAATTTTATACTTTTCTAGTCTATGTATTTTTTTTTCCTTATACGAGTATTAGTACTTAACCCGTGGGTTGTCTGAAAACAAATCTTGCAATAAAATTAATTTATTTAAACAATATATTGTGATTTCGAAAAATTCTGCTGTAGATGGAGCTGGACAGTGGTCATAGAAAGTTGGTGTTTAATTCGAACACCGCGTGTTCGTAAAACAGTCGAAGAGTTAAGATATGATGTTGAAAATAACTTCTCATAGTAATAATAAATTAAGTGTGGTTTGTGCCTGTAAATAATAAGCAAAATAAATATTCCATACAAGTAGGCAGATAGGTCTCTCCTTAAATGCGCGATCCTCGTCTGACATTTGAGTAGCTATTTCTATGTGTTTGAATGAAACTGTACACCATATACTAATACTAACATTATGGGGCTTGTCTCATTATTAACCTATAAACAAATTGTCTAATAATGATTATAATAGATAAAAAGCATAAAATTATGCTTTACATAATTTAACAACAGTAGTTTACTTATGTACCTAACAGTAAATCATTCTAATAGTTAAAAACTTATGGAACACAGTAGACAATTGTAACAGTCTCTAATTACTAGATACCTACTGATTAGTTCTAAATGTTAACCTTTGGTCGAGATAAGCTCTGTAAAATATAATAATTAATGACACCTAAACGATTAACAAATAATGACATAAGGACAGCTACGCTTTGTGATAATGCATTCAATATTCATATATGCTAATGTATTCTTATAGACAAACAACGTATTGATATTCAGTGTTCGCGTCGACGTGGCATCGAGTGTTCACTCCGCCGCAAACCATTGGATATTATAAATAAATACGTGAGGTTACTATTTTTTTTTTCCGGCTATTTACAAAGTAGACGCAGTGTGTAGCATCACCGGCTTTACGGAGCACGCATGTAATCGTGATAGTGTTTGTTTGCGCGTTGCTTTACTACGATGTTTTTATAAATACACTGAATGTAATATATTTTTTTCTACAGTGAATATTATCTTAGTTAAATCATCAACAGATAATTTAATTAAGAACAGCATTAGTCTCTCAAATTCGGTAAGTATGCCAACTGTTTTGTTTATTGTTTGTGTCGTAACTTTTGACTGGCGCTCTAGTTAGTTTCAATTTTTTCCAATTTCGTATGTGTACGATGATAGACATAGTAATAGATAAGAATAGGTAATATTTGACAGAATGAATAAGATTGCTTTCAATATTTAATGTAATATTTACAAAACTTAACGTTTTATGTTACTATATAGTATCTACCACAGACAGTTTATACTAAGCGTGTTATTTTAGAGGTATTTATATTTGAAAAATATGTTTTCTGTCCATGATTATGTAAGGAGCTTTATTAAAATTATAAAAATTCTATACTTTCTAAAGATTCTTAACCGAAGAACTAAAATAGATGGAGTAGGTAACAATCGTCGCGGCTCTCACGAAAATAGAAAGCGTTTTGTATTTTAATGAGAGTCTATGGTGACAATCTAAAACTGTCTAGCTATTTTGCAAATTGTCCACTCAATAACTGCAGCTGCGTCGATAACCTATCATTAATTTACGAGATAAGTAGGTACAATATAGGTAAATGATTACATCTATTGTTCTAGACAACCTCGGTGGCACAATGGTACTATGTACGGACTGCCACACTCGAGGTCTCGGGTTCGATTCCCGGGTCTGGTGGATAATGTATAATTCTCTTTAGAATTTTATCTAGATAATTATCCCAGACTCTGGAACTTGTGCCCGGTAGATGGCAATAGGCTCGCCCCCTATTACATGGGACCTAACATAGCTGGCGAGATGTGGGTGTGTTTGCACACCTCTGCCTACCCCTTCGGGGAAAAAGGCGTGATGCTATGTTATGTTATGCTATTGTTCTACAGAATCATCCAAAAAGTTCCAAACTATTCAAGATAGTAGCCAAATATTAAATATTTATTGTAATACGGTCACTGCATGGTGATAAGACTTGTTGCTGCTTGTGATAGCACATTGTCGCTATGTAAATAATTCTGGACCTGATATAGGTAGGTACATATCGATATTCATTTGGTCTACTGTATATACATATAGTTTTTTTTAATAATAATTGGAATTGCTACAACGCGTCTTTTATTCATACCTACTGTTTCAAAAGTGCGTACCTAATTATAACATATCAACTGAGGCTACGAAGTTCACAAAATACCAATATAACATACACATAGGTTTCCAAGAAGAGGTAGGCAGATGCATAGCTCATAGTGTGATGTTAAATAGCCTTTCAGCGTTTCTCGATAAATGGTCTATTCAACACGAAAATAATCTTTGAATTCGAACCCGTAGTTTCTAAGATTAGCGAGTTCTTGGTTAAAAAAATAAACACTTCAGCTTTATAAACATTAGGTCCCACGTTGCAGAGGGTGAGCCTATTTTCTTTTTTAAACTTTCGCGTTTTGTACACATTATAAACTTAAGACATGAAGTCAACATGAAGCTGAAGCCAGTACACCACGTCTCTTGTAACAGGGTCGAAACTTTTGGTAATAAAGAGGTATGTATGTATATATCTCAATAATCCCGTAAAATACCTGTTTGTCTTAAGTCTATAATAGCCTATTGTTGCTAACCGGGAACTTATTTTTATAGCTTCACCGGCAGCTATCCAGTGACCATTAGGTATGTGCACCACTTGCGGGTGAGATTAACTATAATATATAATCTTGATAAAAACTCTATGCACCATAAATCAATGTAAATGTAGTAATAATTCTACCAAAATGACACTAATAGACAGATACAGCTTTATCGTGTCGGAAATTATTATTGTCAATAATGATGCCAAAAAAAGAACACCATCATTAATATGAAGGACATGTAATACGCATCTACGCATTGAAGAAATAAGAAAACATTTTAGTTGCTAAAGTTAAACAGCATTTATAATATGGCCGTGAAAAAAAATTCCAAGTTGATATTTTTTTTTATTTATTATATCACTATGTCAAGGCGTGACTAGCAACAGCCTGCTATTTTTAGTATTTTAATGATTATTCACATCGGTCGCCGGTTTGTTTGCACAAACACACATGTGTATTTCATTGACATGAGGACCGTACAAGTTGTTTCGTGTAGTTGATCAAATAAATTTACATAACATAATTACGAATGTCATTTTATTGTGCTCAAAACCTCAAAACTTTTAACCGAACAAATATGAAGAGCTGTATAATAACGTTAGGAAACCTACATAGGTGCACTATATTAGGTTAGTAGGTAAATATTGTAATTTAAATACATATGTACAAAAAATTGCTGCCCAAATAGACCTCTGATTCTTTTTGGAACGATTGGTAGTGCGATTTAGTAAAAATCGTCACGTAACGTAATGCCATATGTCATGTGTGTATGCGTGTATGTATGTATCGAGCAGCCGTTGCTCGGGTTGGTGTGTAGGGTTGTATTTATTTACTCCTATTAGGTACCCGTAAAATAAATACAACCCTTCTGCCCAGCTTATCATTTTTATTTGCAATACTATAACGATGTTTTTATCATATTGACATTGGAACATGACTGGATATTCAGATTAGAGACATAAAAGGCAGGTTTTCACAGGGTCAGTGCACAAGTCAGCGTCGGCGCCAGTGTCGACGCCGATACTGACTTCATTTGTTTATATGGAGCCAGTAGTAAGTCAGCACTGACTTCCCACCGCTGTACTGACTTCAAATCAATTGGGTTCAACATTGGGTTTATCTCGGGTCAGCGCTGACTTGTCTCGAATTCGGAGTCAGCAACTGGCCCTGTGTAAATCAGCCTCTATTTTTTTTAACCAGCTTCACCCTTGACATTTGTAGTGACGGTGTGTCTAAAGGATATTGTCGTAAAATCGGAACGATTTGTCATAAATTAAGTGTTATTTCCTGCAGACAAACTGTGCAAACAGTTTTGTAGGACCACAAACTAAATAAAAACTGGCCAAGTGTGAGTCGCGCACAAAGGGATCCGTACCAAAAAGAAAAAAATCTCGTTTGTTGTATAGGAGCCCCTTTAAATAATAATTATATTCTGTTTTTTAGTATTTGTTGTTATAGAGGCAATAGAAATACATCATCGGTGAAAATTTTAACTTTCTAACTATCACGGTTACGAGATACAGCCTAAGACGGACGGACGGACAGCGAAGTCTCAGTAATAGGGTTCCCGTTTTACCCTTTGGGTACGGAACCCTAAAAACTGTAAGAATATTAATAAAAAAATCGAGCTGTGATTCGTTTTAAAGTATGTTTAAAATGTTAACAGTTGGAGTAATAATCATTAATTTTACTTATATGTACAGCTGTACGACAATTAATCTAGCAATGCGTTAAAGGGGTCGATGATCTGTAATGTGCGGGAAAATATATGAAAATATACATTGATACGATACTAATTCGAATCGAAATGGATGTAATATAACAACGTACCTAATTATTTTGTATTCTACCTTAATAGTATTATATATTTTCGATTTTATTTATAATCCGAAACGCCCAGAACTTTAATTGGCTGTGCCATAGCGGCTGGCACGTAAGATTTTGTTGCCTTTAATCAACATTTCATCGCAAGGCAACGGGTTTAAATTTTTTTTTCAAAATTACAATATAGCTGCTACTTTTTATTAAATTCATTCGGCCATTCTGGACATAACCCATTATATCAGTGCCTGGTGACGGCAATAGGCTTGCCCCCTATTGTGGATGTGTAATGCACCTCTGCCTACCCCTTCGGGGATAAAGGCGTGATATGTGTGTGTGTGTTAATATTTTATTGTTATGGTATACAATAAAGTCTATACAATTTTTTTTTTCTTTTTTATATTGGGTTCGCCATATTGACGCCGCTCGCCTGGTGGTAAGTCGTGACGACGTCTAGCGATTGTGGGCCACTCTCACAGCACACAATACTATAGAGAGTGACCCTTAACTTGACGACCTACTGATGTGCCTCTTCACGATCCGCTTAAAGAACCCAGGATTATATCAACATTTGCAATTAGTACCATGCATTGCATGCCTAGTTTTATAATTATTTCTCATACTAATACTTACCTAAATATTTTAATTAAAATTGGCCAAGTGCGTGTCGAGCCACTCATAAGATAGGGTTCTGTAGTTACCCATGAAAGCCTCTATAACTTCTGAACTAACAGAGTTACAACATCCGTTGTAGTTTTCCTTCAAAGTTTATTACATGATCTACCATCATGAATGTTTTCAAGTTTTTCACGCCAGCCGTTTAGATTTTAGATTTTAACGCCCTGTTTTCGCAAAAACACGCTCTTCAATATCACGCAAACGAATGCCTAAAGCAAAAAATCATATAGGCAACCTCTCAGTGTTTTTGAAAGACCTATCAAATGATACCCGAAAGAGTAGACGCGAGAAAAAAATACCATCCCTACTTTACGTGTACGGGAGGGTACCCCAAACAAAAATATTTTTCAAAATTTTATTTCAGCACTTTGTTAGCGTAGTAAATATACATACCTATGCAAAGTTTCATGTTTCTAGCACTAGCCGTTTGGGAGGAAAGCCGAGGATGGATAGACGGACGGACGGACGGACCACCATGACGAAACTAAAAGGGTACCGTGATTTTTGCTACGGAACCCTAAAAAACCATTTCATATTATATCTTTTTTCAATATTTTTATTTTCGATATATATTTAAGCTGTTACAAAGGTTTTTATCATTAAGCGCGGAAAGTATTTCCGCCACTTTCCGCGCCAGTGGGGGGTTGACGTGTCACACTATAATAGCCATGGGAGCCCGGACAGTCAAGTGATTAATAATAATTAATTGACATGATGATGTAGTTGTATATTTGCGGTAGATAAAATCCACAGCCACACCACAGCTCCTTAGTTCCTACTACCGAGCACGAGCGAATACCTACACTAATAGGGTAGGTCCCTACAACTAAAATAAATAATTTAAATGTATTTCCTACATAAAGAATCTCAAAGTATGTAGGTATATTATTTAATCTTATTACCTTTATTTTATTTATTTTTAATCATCAATTGAATCACTAATAGTTACAGATTTGATGATTCATAATAGTGACGTCATTGTTGAGTTTTTCATACAAATTTCTAGGAGGCGTATCGTTTTGACATTTAATAAAAAGAAGGTGATTTGATTTGACAGTCAACTACCCCATTGTCTGTTAAAAAATAAGGTCATGACTTATTTGTGCTGCTCGATAGTAGGTGGGTAGGTACGAGTATAAACCTGCGAACGTGCGTCACAATACCTCATTTTAGTGACATCCGTGCTCAGGTGCATGTCAAGACGCTTAAAATATTGTTGCCACCGAAAACGATATTTCTTAAGCTACAAAAATGTCTGAACCAGTTTCGCAAGAGGCATCCGAAGTTTTTCTTGTAGTGATTTATGTTTAATTAGAGTGCCCCTCACGTTTTAATGCCATTCTAAAATAATTCAGGAAGTTCACGGCGAGGGCTTGCAAAGCTGCGTCGAGTTTTAAAACAATTATGAGTTTGTCCAGGTAATGCGATACGCAAAATCTTTCTCATCCACCGCATATGAAACAGTTGTGTTCAAACGTAATTGTGTCACTAAGATAGAGAACTTTTTGGTTCTTCCTACTAATATTATAAAACCTTGTGTGTGATTATTACTCCTCCACGCGCAAACGGTTGCTCTAATTATGATATGATTTTGGTATAAAGATAATAGCTTCCTCACTTGATTAACATAGGATACTCTATAGACCACTCATGTATTCTCATGGTAGTTGGAAGGTAAGACCTGGGATAACCACGCGGGCAATAGTCCTTAGGTCATAATTATAATTTTATGAATAAAAGTTAACTTGGGTAGGTATGTTATGGTATATTCCTTGGTTGGCAACCGTAAATCTAACTCAAATGCCTACTGTATCAATTAGTAGAAGAAAAAAAACTACTAAATGTTATTTTTCTATCTACATTGACATGGAATTAAATACCTAAGTAAACTTATCTTATGGCTTAAACGTTGTTGACAACTATTAATTGCACTAGGTACTTTGATAAATATGAATTCACTTGCTTTAAGATCCACCAAGTGCCGACAGTCGAAAGTATGTATAAACTACGTTATAATATTATCTAATATATAAAATTCTCGTGTCGCGGTTTTTGTGGTTAAACTCCTCCGAAACGGCTTGACCGATTCTCATGAAATTTTGTGTGCATATTGGCTAGGTCTGAGAATCGGACAACATCTATTATTCATCCCCCTAAATGTTAAGGGTAGTCCCCTAATTTTTTTTTTTTAATTTTTTGAATTTTTTTATTTTTTTTATTTTTTTATGATACATCATTAGAAAATACATACAACCCTGAATTTTCAACCCTCTACGATCAACCCCTATTTTTCCATCGCGATTTTTGAAGTTGGTAGCATTTGCAAAAGTGGTATTACCCCGTTGCTAATAAGTCAAGTAAAACGTTGAAATTCCATTAAAAACAAATGTTGACCCCGCCGAGTTTCTTGCCCTTCTTCTCGGACGTGTGAATGGGCGAATTTCTTGACCTTCAAAAAGTGTGTATTAAATAATTAACTGCTCCTATCTTCTATAATACTCGTATAAAAAAGAACCGCTGAATGTGTTGCTCAGCGCAAATCTCGAGAGCAGCTAAACCGATTTCGCTATTTCTTTTTTTGTTGCGATCGTTATTATCAGGAGAAGGTTCTTATGAGGAAAAAAATAGTTTAGAGGAAAATTAGAAAAATTTATGAGGTACGAAGTTCGCCGGGACAGCTAAGTATATTATTCTATGGGAGTTAACACGAATCATACCGGTAGATGTATGTATCTGTCTCTGGTATCTGTCAGTCACGGCCGGTGTAAGCAGGCACAAAAGATATGATTCGTGTTAATTGCCGTAGAATAATATTGCTTCGGTGGCGTGGTCGGTAGTGCATCCGCTTTCGACGCCGGAGTCTCGGGTTCGATTCCAGATCGGGACAAACTTTGTGTGATGAAATAACTTTTGTACCGAAGTCTGGGTGTATCCTATGCATAATATGTACGCATTTACAAAAAAAATGTATTTAAGTATTTATATCAGTTTATTTAGTACTCATATCACAAGCTCTGCTTAGTTTGAGACAAGATGGCGTTGTGTGAATTGTTTTAACTTTTTTTTTTATTTTAATATACCTGATACAGATTATGAAACGCTATAGTTTAAAAGATAGTACATAACATATACTATAAACTAAGTACATATTACCTATATTGATTTCACTACTTGAATGTTTATGTCATTGGCATGTTAGATGTACCGTTATAAACCTACCTAGTCACCCTCAAATCTCAACGTAGGTAGGCACTGGTGGTTCAATCACAAAACTGTCTGATGAAGTAACTTTGGTTTCCTATCCCAATGCAGACATTGTATCTAAATAAAATATTATTCACTAGGTTTTGCCACACAACTTTGTGAACAATTTGATTTGTCGCAGAGCTCCTGTTCTCGTGGGAATTGAACATACTCCAGAATGAAAAATGTTTTTGTTTTGTTGTTCTTTGACATTGGAGTAGCTCGGTGGAAATATGAACAGTCTATTCTACCTAATAATTGACTGAGGGAGTGAAGCGACCGAAGGCACCGTTTCAACTCGCAGACTGGGGAGAATTTCTTTCGTCTGTACCTTTCCATCGATCATGTTTGAGGCCGTATTTATCAACCGATTTGCATGAAACTTTACACACACACTCCTTGCTTACAATGAATAACATTTGAATGATATTTTTTGGATTGGATGACAAATGAAAGAGGAATAAAGAAAATTGAAGAAATAAATTTCTAAACTAAGCCGCTCCCGAAGTCTACGGTTCACAGAACCACTAGTGTAGGCATAAGTGTAGGTATTTAAACTATCGTGGTATATTATTATAGTATATTACTATTAGGGTTTTCGGGATATTTACCATGTACTTAGTAGGTACATGATGAACAAACATACTTGTAGGTATTCTATACACTATTCCACAACTTTTGTGTACAATTGTTTTTGGTCATCATGTATAATATTATTATGTAATATAAAATAATATAATATTGGTTCCACCAAGTGCCAACGTATAAACTTTACCATGTAGGTTAGTATTTTATCTACCTACGAGTTTTGTCAATCACGGACTCGAAACATACGAAATGTCCAAATCACGGAAACTCGGTAATATTCTAGGCCGATACCTCACCGAGACGCCATGGCGACGTGGCCAGCGACGTCGTAACATAGGTAGTGCGGCTGTGGGTATTTAAAGAATTATTAATGTTAATTACGTAAGTACTTAACACAAATTAATAGCTTAGGTAGTTTAAAATGTAAATGTTTAGTATAAAATGCTGATATCCGTGCATTAGGCCGATACCTCACCGAGACGCCATGGCGACGTGGCCAGCGACGTCGCCAACTAGTTCTCATTGAGATATATGACGGCTAACTCACTTAGCGACCGACTGGCGACGTTATATCTCAATGAGAACTAGTTGGCGACGTCGCTGGCCACGTCGCCATGGCGTCTCGGTGAGGTATCGGCCTTATTAATGTATTTGGAAACTGGTTTATATTTAAAATTTGAAAGTTTGTGAAGTTGGAAGGATCTATATTTGGACCATTCGCTTAAAACTGACCCTGGGGGTCAAGAATTTCGTTAAAAATTAACAAATAATATCTTGGAATAATTTTCTCTTATTTGAAGAGCTGGACATGCTGTTAGACATGCTCAGATAACGTCATCTAGCCCAAACTAAGGTATAAGTTTGTGCTATGGGATCTAGACAACTGATAAACATACAATACATACATAACATACATAGAAAATACCCAAACTCCGAAACAAACATTTGTGGATCACACAAATATTGCAGGATTCGACCCGGGAATCGAACCCGAGACTCCGGAGTCGAAAGCCGTTGCACTACCGACCACGCCACCGAAGCAGTCTAATTGGTTATCTATTTAATGATTCTATCGATGTTTCCAGCAATACTAAAATTCTTAGGTTACTACGTTACTCTAATTCACTCGAATCATGGTCGAGATCGTTGATTAATTTCAGTAAACGGCGGCTCTATCCGACTGTAATCTTGATAGGTATCGATTTTCTTGTTACTTAAATCCCGAATTTCATCGGCTAATATTTGAGTGAACATTTCCACATAGAGAGAAAGTTCTCTATTATTTCATCAATGGATATGAAATACTAAAATAAAATCTGTTTTATTATTGTTATAAATTAGTTATCTTGTTATATGTATTGCTTTTATTAGACCGAGGCTTGAACTACGGAACCCCGAATTATAGTTTCGCCATGTCCGTCCGTCTGTCAGTCCGTCCGTCCGTCCATCCGCGGCTTTCCTCCCAAACGGTTAGTGCTAGAAACATGAAACTTTGCATAGTTATATATATTTACTACACAACAAGGTGCTAATATAAAATTGTGAAAAAAAAATCTTTTTAGGTACCTCCCCTACACTTAAAGTGGGGATGATATTTATTTGTTCTGTCCTCGTCGACCCAATCGTTAGGGGTATAAGTGAAGAAACTGAAAAAAATCATGATGGTAGTCCATGTAATAAAATTTTAAGAGTTAAAGAAAAAGAGAAAGTTAAGAGTTATAGAGACTTTTATGGGTAACTACGGAACCCTATCTTATGCGTGGCTTGACACGCACTTGGCCGGTTTTTATTAATGTATTCATTACCTTAGAGTATCTACCGTACCTACACCGAGACCTTATGTAGGATCTACCTACATAAGGTCTCGGTGTAGGTACGGTAGATACTACGAATTAGGCACCTACCTATCTAGGTAGGTGCCTAATTCGTAGTACCCTACAAATGCACAGATAAGGTATAAATATTTTCGTAGGTTCGCTTTAGGTTTAAGAGACTAGGCTTACCAGGAGGGGCAGACGGAGATATTTAATGCTCCCAGGTTTCGCCACTCGCTTGTTAGCCCCACGTTATTGAGAGCGATTCCTCTTTATAATATTCCTTATTATAGAAAACTTCATATTTTAAACAATAGAATACTTTCATGCACCAGTGAGTAGAAACAGTCAAAGCGGAACATTGAAACAAATGTTGCCATATTAATATTTATGGACGTAGAAGATTTATTACATTTCTCCGCCAGATAAGATATTACGGTGACCTCAGTGTACAGTGCATGTAAACATCACGTACTTATTGATACTGTGTATGAGAGGTATTTGACCATCTGATGTCATATAGCTTCATACATATCTAATTATAATCACCCTTAATTTGACAGTAGCTTTGTTGGCGAGCAAGCCTATGAGACTCTATTCCACCAAAGATGTGCTACGCTACGTTGGTATGAATGCGTTTGATATCCACCAATCATATTCATTCGTCCAGCGTGTGTATATAATTTGGTGAATATCAAACGCATCCATAGAAACGTAGTATAGCTCATCTCTGGTGGAAAGGCACCCTATAACCGTTACCACAGAATAGAATAGTATATACCTAAGTACTTTCAAAGTGTTACCAGGCACCATATGCAGTAGAAAAAACCAATCAACCAAAAACCATTCGTTTATTTCGACAGTCACTTTGTTCAGCGAGCCTAATGCCGTTTGACAGTAGGTGGAAATGTTGTTAGGGGTATTTGGTGGCACCTATATTTGGTAGGACTAGGCTAAATCTTATGGGATAGGTACAGGTTATAATATTACCTACATATCACTCTGCTAGTTTTCTTATTAAACCATTCTCTCACTTATTAGTACCTAAGCATGTTCTGTCATGTAACTTTCATTTTGAACCGTACGACGAGGTTCATTTTGTTTCATTGCGAACCCTCAAGATATTGATCACATTAAGCACTGAGATTTAATCAGGAAAACCCGACAGACGTTTCTATATTACGAAGATTCTAACCCTTTGATAATTACAAACAATAAGAATGTATAATCCAATTATTTTACCGGGAACATACGCATCTTATATT
Source organism: Nudaria mundana (assembly GCA_963556515.1). Classification (NCBI taxonomy): domain Eukaryota; kingdom Metazoa; phylum Arthropoda; class Insecta; order Lepidoptera; family Erebidae; genus Nudaria; species Nudaria mundana. Next base: position 11,964,163 of record OY748291.1, read on the forward strand.
CTCCGAGGGATAATTCACACGACGACGCGACGCGACGTACAAAACAAAGACACAGGTTTTTATTTAACTGTGGGGATTCTATTTAGGCAGTCTTATTATTGGTTAGGTATCTATAAATCTATTGCTATTCCTAGACTGCATGCAACTCAAGTAATTAGAAAACGAAATAAAATAATACAATTTAGTAAGTAATCTAGTGACTCCGAATGTTAGAACAAAAACAATATATGATAAATAGCCTAGTGACTGGCGGTGGCACGGTGATACTCGTAGTTGAGTTTCTATTAACCTATCCATTTCATTTCATTTATCCTTTATTGTACACATAAAAACAAAAATAACACACATCGGTCATTTATGAACAATATGCACAAAGGCGTGCTTAATCAATCGATGACTTTTCTTCCAGCAGACCCAGAGTTATATAGAAAAATGATTTAACATGAGAGAGAAGAGACGCAAACACCGCGTTACACACCAACTTAGAAGAGAAAATACAAATACATATAGTAAATAAATACGTAACATACAATCTAACTAAATAAATACACAAAAAAACACATCCATGTTATTGAGCGGAACGAAGCGAAGCTCTATCTTAGACGACAAGTGTAAATCGTTTGGGGGGTGCCATCTTCATCGCGGCGGTGAGACCGATCATGGACGATTGGCTGCAGAGGCAGCATGGTGACCTCACGTACCGTGCGACGCAGATGGTTGCCGGGCATGGATGCTTCGGTAGCTATCTGTTTCGCATGCATCGTGAGGTCACACCCCGGTGTCAACACTGCACGGTTTCCGACGACGACACCGCACTCCACACGTTGGTGGAGTGCTCAGCGTGGGCGAGTCAGCGCCGGGACCTCGTAGTGGGTCTGGGCGTGGATACCCTCTCGCTGGGGACCATGCTTCAAGCCATGGTATCCAGCGGGAGTAGGTGGAACGCGGCCGTGTCCTTCTGCGAGCAAGTCATGCTCGCGAAGGAGGCGGCCGGGAGGGAGAGGGAGCGTACCCTCCCCGCCGAGTTCCGTAGTCGGCGGCCAGGCCGCCCCAGACTACGCGACTACGCCCAAGACTATCGTCCTCCATGATCGGGGTCTGAGGACGGCGGGATCGCCACCCACCGTCCTTTCAGAAGCAGGCTAGAAGGGTTGCGTGCTGCGGGGCCTTTGCCCCATAGCACGCAACCAGATTCACTCACTGACGCGGGATAAAACCCGACCCCAATGACGCGGGATTCTCGTCCCGACCAAACACCCGCAGAGACCACAGGGGTGGTCAAAGTCCGCCGGGCGCCACTGGACATACCCTCTGCTAGTAACCAGGGACGCCCGGCAACGGACGTTAGAGCGGCCGCGGCCTTGGGCCGCGGAATTAATTAATTGGCATACTATCGACATCATACCCGGGAGTGCATATCTCTGAAATCATGAAAATAGAGCATAAAAAAAATTAAGAAAATTTGCTCCGCTCAACATTTGCAATTAGTAGCATGCATTGCATACCTAGTTGAGCGGAGCGAAGCGAAGCTCTATCTTAGACGACAAGTGTAAATCGTTTGTAGTAGTAGCATGCATTGCATACCTAGTTTATTATAAGTAGAGTCTTCAAAATATTTCTGAGAATGGTTTCTTTTAGAATAGGTAGTTACTTAGTACATAACTTTCAAAAGTTGTTTTATACCATTTTTTAGTAGGTAAGTTTTAGTAGACTAAGTAAGTTTAGTAGACAGCTCGAAGAATATGTTGATAAATCGACACATTCTTCGAGCTGTAGACGGTTAAGTCGGTGAAATAAATGTGGGTACGCCTCTGCCTATCCCTTAGAGGAAACAAGCTCAATATAAAAAAAACGGAATAGGAACAGAATGATATTTTCATTTAACGTTTGAAAAGAACCGTGTTACTACCCACGCAACTAGATTATTTTATTAGCTCGACTCTACTCGTGAGAACGTGCAAACTATTATCGTCAATCAAAGACACGGGAAGTGGACGTGGAGTGCCAACTTTTCAACTTCCATGTTCCAATTCATAACTCATTTCTTTCTCCCTTCCCCATTATTTCATTACCCATAGTAGGGATCGTTTTACTCCTTATGTTAGGTGTTGGCAGTTAGGCAGCTGTTCATCTAGCAAGCCGTTCTTTTCGTTCAAGTTTGTATGCTAAACCCTCGCTGGTGTCATCCACCTATAATAAATACCTACTTATTATACAGCTTGTTTAGAAAGAAAGAAAGAAAAACCGTTTAGTAGTCCAAAATTAAAAAAGGAAAAAAGTGGAATAAATGGCCGTCTCTCAGCGTAATGCTGTCTGCGTGGTGCAATGCAGACAGCGCTGGTTTTCAGAGACTACCTGTCGTTTTGACAGAAATAAACTATGATAAGATAAAAAACAGAACATAAAAAGGAGTAAGTAGAAAACAAACCGTAACAAAAACTAAAAAAGCAAATTTATGAAAATCGGCCAAGTCTGCATCGGGCCACAAATAGAATAGGGTTCCGTAGTCACCCATAATAGCCTCTATAACTCCTGAACTAACAGAGCTATCTAATCAGCTATAGTTTTCCTTAAAAGTTCAGTATATGGACTACCGTCATGATTTTTTTCAGGTCCTTCACGCTAGCTGTTTAGACTTTAGAGGGGGGACGCCAAGTTTCATGTTTCTAGCACTATACGTTTGGGAGGAAAGCCGAGGACGGACGGACAGATGAACAGATATGACGAAACTATAAGGGTTCCGAGACTTTTACTACGGAACCCTAAAAATTACTAAGTAGAAAAAAACACGTAACAAAAACTAGAAGAGCAAATTTAAGTAAACTAAATTACGCAATAGCAAAAAAATAAAAAAGATACATAATTATTGAAGATTTAAAAGAGAGCAGATAATTATGTTACTAGAGTTTAGACTTTTCGATGTCTCAAAGGTGTTCATACGCATAGGTATTTTATGTATCAATCGAGTACAATTTAATTAAAAAAACTAAAAAAACACGCTTTTATAGAGAATTCAACTAAAAAGTAGAAAATAAATTTTAAAAAGTTTGAATTAAGAATAGTGTAAATAAGAAATAAATGTATATTATTGTAAATAAATAATAGTTTAACAAAACTAAAAAAACGCGCTTTCCAACTAAAAAGTAGAAAATAAATTTTAAGTTTGAATTAAGAATAGTGTAAATAAGAAATAAATGTATATTATTGTAAATAAATAATAGTTTAATAAAACTAAAAAAACGCGCTTTCCAACTAAAAAGTAGAAAATAAATTTTAAGTTTGAATTAAGAATAGTGTAAATAAGAAATAAATGTATATTATTGTAAAAAAAGCGTGTCAATAGTTATAAATATTTTATTGACAGATATGAGTAGAAGAATTATCATTTTGATAATATCTTAACATGCACGTCACGCTTTTTTTTACAAAAATATACATTTATTTACACTATTCTTAACTAAAACTTATTAAAATTTATTTTCAACATTTTAGTTGGAAAGCGTGTTTTTTTAAACTATTATTTATTTTTCATTTTTTAGTTTTTATTTTCATTTTTTTTTTTTAATTATCAATCGAATTATTGCATTATCATCGGTCTTAGACAGGTGTGAAAAGTTTGAATTAAATTCTGATCGTTCAAAGTAGGGCAAAATCGAACCCAAAAGAGTCGGTTACAAACAAACATACATATTCTTTTGTATTTTCAATCGAATTATTGCATTGTCATCGGTCTTTGACAGGTATGCAAAGTTTGAATTAAATCTGATGGTTCAAAGTAGGGCAAAGTCGGTTACAAACAAACATACATATTCTTTTTTATTTTCAATCGAATTATTGCATTGTCATCGGTCTTTGAGAGGTGTGCAAAGTTTGAATAAAATCTGATCGTTCAAAGTAGGGTAAAATAGAACCCAAAAGAGTCGGTTATAAACAAGGAAACAAACAAACACAAGTGAAACTAATAAAAGCGTGTTAAAAAGGTATTATGTTCCTTTAATGCCACTATTATTAATGCGCAATAATTTGCAGGCGGGAGTATCTGTACACGTGTTTCTTCTACACGAGGCAGGCTCAAAACTGTGTTGTATACTTACCATCGTACTTTATGATGACAAGTTCTTTAATGCACATTCCATATCTTCACACCTATAAAATGTGTAAATAAATAAGCTTCGTTATCATCTCCTTGGGTAGGTAAGTACTTGTTCTTCGGAGTTCGGAGTATCCACGGAGTATATTTCGGTTATTTGACTTGAATAAGTATGTACCTACATACTTTTCCAGTGATTGATTGAGGCGTGAAAAACGCAAAAACCAGGGTATTAATTTATTTCTCAAAAATGACTGTTCTTTAAATTTTCATCAACTAATTAGTTAAAAGGATCCGCTATCATCGGGTATAAATTAAAATGTAGCGTTATGAATTTTTTAATTTTTAACATACAATTTCCATATAAAAGTAGGTACTACCGTACTATGACGGTCAATTGGTTTTAAGTTCGACTTAACGTTATCCTAACGAGGATTTCTTGGTAACGCCCTTGTAAGGATAACCCCAAGCAATGTATACCTACCTATGCAATGTTTGGGGTCAGAGATAAATACTACATATATTTTGCATTATATTTATTTAGATCATTTATTAGATAACATGTTTTAGCATAATTTTATTCAGAAGTATTATAGAATTGACATGGAAATCCTGTACAATCACATGACGCTAATTTAAAACGACATTTTATGAAACAAAGTACGCACTTTCACATTCTAAACCATATAAACACAGTCAATAGTGAGATTCGTGCTCGGAATTGCACATTATGTGCTCACATACCTACTCACAAACTGTATGTGATGTGTGGCTTGTGGCGTGTGGTATGTAACTCGTTATTCATGCCTAAATGACAGGTGGCAACTGTTTATCGCCGTTTTCACGAGACACGGGCGGAATGTACGATTAGCTTATGAGTTTCCTCGTTGGCTTTCATGCGGTTCTCCCATTGAAATTGTGATAAATTTTCCGTGCGTTGAGTTTCAGTAAAAAGCTACTAAATAGAAACTACACTAAAAGATACAATATTATTTCGTTAAGAATGTACTTATTTATATTTATTTTAATTACAGATGCTATGGTTTATGTAGAATTTTGTTAGATATATAGGTAGGTAACTACCTGTTTATGAAACGATGACCGCGTAATTGCCGAAGTATCCTTACGACTAGGCATCACCTAAACAATCGAAGTGAATAACACCAGCTCAGCTAAGTTGTAAAAGTTTTGGGAGGGAATAAAACGAGATTAAGTGCTACACTTTACGTGCGACCCATGTGTGATGTGGGTAGTTGGTAACTGCCTACAAGTTTAGCGAAACATACAATCCCGTTTACTTCCCGTAGTCGGGGAAATTGATATAGAATAGACCTACTATAATTACTAGCGGCATTACTCCCTCTACACTGTTTTTTTATTTCGACCTCAACTTTTTCTGAGAACAAAACAAGATTCGTTGTTGATATTTAATTTTTCGCACGGTAGAAAACACTCCATTTAATAAACCTTACGCGTTATAGGAGTTCAGCAACAGAGTAGAGCAGGTCAGTTACCCTTACCACATTAACTTGAACTTCTTTACGAGTCTAGTAAAAGGCGACTAATCGAAACCTTAAGAGAGATGTGTCTAGCTCTATAATGGATACCCACCTATTCACCTAAAAAAACATTTAGTTAGCCTTTAGCTTTGATTAAATGTTTTTTTAATACCTATAGGTATGTATACCTGTAGGTATTTAACTGGCAATCATTATTAGTTTAACCATCAATGATTGCCAGACATTATAGGTATATGAGGTTGAAATATTTTGTTATGAGACCTCATAACAAATATTTCAACCTCACATTTAACCATCATAGCAAGAAACAGCCTTATCAATTTCGAGAAAAATGGTTGAAGCTCTGGACTCTATCGATATAAATATACCTAAATTACGCAACAAAATATTTATTAACTTCGCCAGTAGAGGATTATTAGTGACATTGGTTGATAAAGTTAGGAACAGCGTGATACGAGAACGTTGCGGTTTGTTAGAAGATGTAGTGAGTAAATCGGTGATGTTGAGATGTTTTGACCAAAGGCCAGATCAAGAGTACCCGAGGACTGCCGTCCCTGGCTGAGGTTCTTTTTTTTTTTTTTTTTTTTCTTTATTCTTCGACGCACCTCTGCTGCCTAAGCTATGCAGAGCAATTTATCTCCTATTTTATTTATTCTCCTATTCTATTTTCGTTGGCCACTCGTGTTCGAGTGGGTTAAAAATTTTTCAAATTCTTGCTAAGTTTTCATATTTGATAGTTATCATATTTGTATATTATTGTTCGTTTATAAGCATTTGTCATTGCGTCTTTATTATGTTAATATTCTTTAGTGTATAATATTATATTACTAATTAAATAGTTAGTCATTGTGTTTATATTTCTCAGATTTATGTTATTTATTCTATTTATTTTATTAGTTTTATGTTGTACTAATTGCATGAAATTTATTTATTTGTTTATTTAAGTGTGGGGACATCACACTTTTCCATCGTTTCAATTCATTATTGACTATTTATAATGTTTCAGTTTTTATATATTTATGTTAACAGTATTTACTATTGTGTTACGTTTATTTAGATTATGTTCTTAATATTTTTAATTTATTTATTACGTTTAATATTGAGCTATTTATTTTATTTAACTTATTTGCAGAATCCTTGTTTTGCTCAGACTGCAAGTGGTCTCCAGATGATTGTGAGTAAATTAAATAGTTGCTCTTCGTTGAGATGTGATGGCGCGTGGTAGGGTACCAGTACTAATCATAGTACCGGGCCCATCAGGCGTGCGGTTTCTTCTATTTACTACTTTGACCACTTGCAGACCGAAGCCTAACAGATCTGCAGTGTGTTCCGCCATTAACGTACGCTGACCTGGCTGTACCTGGCTGAGGTTCGACTCCGGGTGGAATCAAATATTTGTGTGATCCACAAATGTATGTTTCGGAGTTTGTCTGTTTTCTATGTACGAGTATTATATTATTATATGGGTACATATTTTATAATGTATTCAGACATGTACACGTATGTAACGGTATGGTTATCAGTAGATCTCTAGATCTAGATCTAGATCCCATAGAACAAGCTTATAGTAGCTTAATTTGGGCTAGATGAAGTTGTGTAAGAATGTCCAAATACAAAAAAAATCGTCTAATAGAAAATATTTGTTATTGCTTAGGCGATTTTGATGTTATTTTGACATTGTTATTAATGAAGAATTATCTATTTTCAGATATTTCCTTCAAAATGACTCCAACAAGTGACGAAGGGCCGGAGCCCCCGCGTGTGGTGATCCTTGACGGAGGTTTCTCTACACAACTGTCATGCCACGTCGGGCATGTCATCGACGGAGACCCACTTTGGAGCGCACGCTTCCTCTACACTCATCCTGATGATGTCGTCAACACACATTTAGACTTTTTAAGAGGTAGGTGTCTAATTACTAATGGATTAGTTAAAAAAAGATAACTTGGGTTTTCTACTTACCTAATAAGTAAATCGGTCGCATATAATTTTGGCAAAAAGAACTGTATTAAAATTTTTGAAAATTAAATTTTTTGATCCCATTCCGGTAAGTGGGATCAAATAATTGTCGGAATAGCATAGCCATAGGAAAGCCGTAGCTTTCAATTAAAATGGGATTCTCGATTCCTATTTTGATTTTGAATTCATTGAATTCGAAATGGGTTCTCCCTGTCGAAAGATATCTATGAAGTACTCACCTAACAATTGTAAAAAAAAATTATAGTCGAATTGAGACAGTTTTTTGAAGTCGGATAATAGAACATAGTCCACGTCCGGACGTAGGTTCCGACAACGTTCCAGGTCCACCATACCAGACTATACATGGTGACGTGACACCACTTCTATCGTAATAAGTATAAATAATTAACTACATAATAATATACTTACTCTTCTCAAACAACAGTTACATACCTATCACACCTAGGTAGGTACTTATTCATTGTTATACCTGCTTAAGTAACAATAAGTAATTTTAGGATTATCTTGTAGGCTTATTTAGTCTGCTTTTTAAGTGCACTTGCTCATTAGACGCTAAAACAATATTCTAAAGTTATTTTTACTAGGCAAACTTTACATAAACGTCTCAAAAGTTTATCATCAATATTAAATTATAATGTTGCTATCAAAGTCACGTCTACATTAACAAAACGAGTAACATCAGAATAATATTGGCACAGATATTAATATTACTCTCAAACATGGCGCTATGATAATTACCTTCCTCAGTAATTACGGTAATACCGTCACAAATGTGCGCCGTAATGACCGATGAGTTTGTATTCGATATGCTGAAACTGAAATTCAATACCGACGTATAATGACTTCATACATTTTTGCATCTCAAACTATGTACCTACTACAAAGTACCTACCAACTAATATTTAAGACAGTGTTCGTATGCAGAATGATTGCCAACATACTGAGTGGGCGGCCACGTGTCTTACCTGCTACAATATAATATAGCTACTTAAAATAAACAAGACTATTGGTATTTAGTTCTAAGGATACCTAACTGTCTAATAGACTAAGGTGGTAGGTATGTAATGATATACCTATTTAGCTCCTAATTATCAAAAGCGACTCTACATAATTTAGTACGTTACCAAAGTACACGTCAATATAGGTAGGTAAGTAACTGTATATTAACGTGTTTACTCAGTGTAAGCATATACTTAGTAGGCAGATACTTAGCTACAAATTCTCATACACATTAGGTGACTAAGTGTGAGCCTACAAGCGTGGTTTGGTGGATTACACGTTAGGTCGCTTTTAGCTCGTCATTTTCATGCATCTGACAGCAAGAGTGCGACCTCGTCTCGTGTCATCGTCCTCTGAAAGCGCTTTTCTTAGCCACAAAACGGACCGTTTCTTTTCATAAAGAAAAGCTGAAAAGTGTCTGCTAGCAAATAACTCCCTGGAGGCAAAAGCCTACTGCCTTGATTCACTGCCACATATAGTACCTAGACATAAAACAAAAATAAAAATTGTGCTCGAGTTCTTTGTGAAATCACTCATATTTTCGCCTCTTTAAAAATATTTGCAGTATAAAGAATAATATCTTACAAAAATCTTAAACAGAAATTAACAATTTAGGTACCTACCTAAGGATATAGCTATACCAGCGTAATTCTAATACTTATTTAAAGAATTTCTTGTAATGTGCTTCTAACTATTTCTTCGAAGAAACAGAGGTGATTTAAGATAAGGTACTTAACTAAGTTCTAGACTTCATGATGCAATCGCAACTTTCCCATAAATTAAGATCCAATTATTTTGTCGTGATTATTATGATTGACGGCCGTATGAAGTTGCCAAGTGATGCCGCTATTCCGCCGTTCACTCTACTTCACATTTGCATAGTAGGTACAGTACAGCGACGGCAGGCAGCAAGCGGCACGGGGCAGAACCCTCTCGTAATACAGGCGCGTCGGATACAAACTAGAACTCCGGATACCTACACAAGCGGTTTTGTCATTAATCACCTTGTCTGTCTAATACCTTTCCATTCGCAAGCCGAGCACCGTCTTCTGTTTATTGCATAATTATTTTCTTCGACAGGGAACAGTTCCTTTTGCCGAGTGCCGACCTCGCTCCCGTATTATTGAACTAGTCGTGCCTATGTTATGCTAAGTTTCATTAATATTAATTGTTTATGTTACTCACCCGTTCGCTCGCAGTAATAGCACCTAAGTTTTGGTGGTATAAGGTTATAATTTTCAGAGTTAAGCTTTGGAATATGTAGGTTTTGGACTAGTTTTGGACAAATGCATTGAGAAAATTATTTACTTAGGTAGGTTCTTACCTATATATTGTGTACAAGCTGTAGCCTGCGACTCTCCCTGCGTGGAATACATACCTTTTTTATATTAAGTACGCCAAATTAACGCCACCCGTCTGATGGTAAGTCGACGTCTAATCCCTATGGTAACGCATTACCCAGATAGAAGGTAACACTCAGGAATAATAATGCTAGAGAACGAATTTTCTGAATCAGTTACAAAAATTACTTCTTATAATAAAAAGTATAAAAACTTTCATGTCGACGTAGGTATTACATGAACAAATATAACATTCCTTTTCGTTTAATTTCAGCGGGTGCTGACTTAATTATTACGAATACGTATCAAGCATCCGTCGATGGCTTCGTGGAACATCTAGGAGTTACGCCAGAAGCGGCGTATGACCTGATCGTCCGAGGTGTAGAGTTGGCAAAGCGCGCTCGCACTCTATACCTAGAGGAGTATGAGGATTACATACAGAATGGTTGGTGCCTACTACCTATATATTTTTGTGAAACATATACATTAATTGTTTCACTAATGGCATTCATCATTTACGTTCACAAATGTAGGTAAATGACAAATGACTGACGCTACCTACCTAGCTACTGGAAACGTGTATTTAACTTAGTAGAAATTATCCTTCTTCCCCTCATTTAGAGTATAAAAAACCGACCAATTGCGAGTCGGACTCGCGCACAAACGGTTCCGTACCATAACTACAAAAAAACACGTTTGTTGTATGTATATAAATATTTATTACATTCTGTTTTTTACGTATTTGTTGTTATAGAGACGACAGAAATACATCATCTGTGAAGATTTTAACTTTCTAACTATCACGGTTCATGAGATACAGCCCAAGACAGACGGACGGTCTCAGTGATAGCGTTCCCGTTTTACCCTTTGTGTACGGAACCCTAAACAGTGCAGCAAGTTGAATTTTATATTCACGAAACACATATCAAGATACTCGTACATTCTTAGGTGATTTAGCAAAATTTTACATACTTACCTAGTTACTTATTAATTACCTACCTACTTTATATTTCGATTGCCTTATACCTATACCTATTAAATGCCCTAAAAAATACTTATAATATCGAGCCTCGAGCACGTTAGACGTAATGAAAGAGTCCCTAGGTATACCTACATTCAAGGAATTTGAATTTTTAGCATCTTGTGAATTTCTAAATGGACGTTCACTCGTTACAAAACAGGCCAATTGGCCATAAAGCAAGTCAAAAATAAGCATTTAAAGCTTTATCACAGTTTTATATCTCAGGTATTTTGCGTTGTGAATAACAACACCACCAAATTGCGTGTTATTCTACATTTTATTGTCCCTACAAGTAGCTATTGTATTTTTATAGTTAACTAAAAAAAAATCACAGTCACATCAGTCTCGTATGTAAGTAGGTACCTATAGTTAATTTTATTTTTTATTTACATTTATAAAATTTGAAGAATGTTTGTATTTTGCTTCTAAACAAAGATTCTGGGCCTGTGCCCGCAAGGGTCGGGTGCAAGCACGCATTAATTACACTTTGCAAGGGTTGAAGTTATGTGTATTCGGGTAGATAATGTGAAACCTTGTCCCTAGAGAGTGTAGTAAGCATAAATATGAAGTGGCTACTGTTAAATTAATGTTGTGTCCATTAAATTCTACATTCTAGCTTCAGCTTTCAGCCCAATTGGGAAGGAAAAGCACCCACTTATAACAATAAGACAGTCTTATAAAACATTTTAAATATTACTAAGCCGTCCGTTGCCTTCACCGTGCTCTATATTCATAATCTGAATTGAATTTGATTTTCTTTGACTATAAAATATCCTTTTCAGTATTCAGGCTACTTATAAAGAAAAGACTAGAGAATTAGATAATGGTTTATTTATGTTTCATATCTAATCTTGTATTTAATATTTTATAAGTAATCTAGCTGACGCTCGCGGCATCGTCCGCTTGATAAATTATACACTAAAACCTTCTTCAAAAACCACTCTATCCATTGGTGAAAACCGTATCAAAATCCGTTGTGTAGTTTTAAAGATCTAAGCATGCATACGGACAGACAGCGGAAACTATTTTGTTTTATCAAAGTTATGATTATTATACTTACGTATTTAGTACATACATACATACATAAACTCACGCCTCTTTCAAAGTGGGGTAGGCAGAGACCACGGCTTTCCACTTGCTACGATCCTGGCATACTTCTTTCGCTTCCTCAACTTTCATTAATGTATTCATGCATGCTCGCCGGTTACGGGTGCTTTTAAACTGGCCTTTATTGAAGACATCTGCGATTTGGTCGCCATAAGTCCGCCTAGGTCGACCCTTACTAGCTTGTCCATTCACCCTCGTTTCATATATCTGTTTTGTCAGTCTCCTATCATCCATCCTCTATAAATGACCGAACCATCTAAGCATCCCTTTTTCTATCTTGGTCACTACATCTTCTGTCACACATACGTATTTAGAGGAAAACAAAATGCTCTGTTTAAAATATTTTTAAAGTAAAAAGTGGTAATGTTAATTTGTATCTGTTCTAGATAATACGCCGTTGGTGGTAGGATCAGTGGGCCCTTATGGAGCACATTTGCACGATGGTTCCGAATATAACGGAAGCTATGCAGACACCACTTCTGTCGAGGTAAATTATAATTATTGATATATTATTGATAGACTGACTCGGTGGCGTGGTCGGTACGGCATCCGCTTTAGACGCCGGAGTCTCGGGTTCGATTCCCGGTCGGGACAAACTTTCTGTAATGACACATACGTTTGTACCAAAGTATGGGTATTTCCTATGTATAATATGTATGTATTTACAAAAATAATGTATATAAGTATTTATATCAGTTTATCTAGTTCTCATATCACAAGATCTGCTTAGTTTGACTAGACTAGATGGCGTTGTGTGAATTGTCCTAACATATTTATTTATTTATTATGTATGTATTTATTTTATTATGTGTAACGAAAACGGCAAAGACGGATTTTAGGTTGGAAAAGGGGACTAGGCAGGTACTAAGAACCATTTTATTGTCTTAAGGAAGTGATACCTAGTTTAATAGAAAGTTTATACGGTGTACGTAAGGACATTAATTACTGATCGATTATTATTACTAATCTATTTATTTATTAAGTAAGACTTGCTTTAGAACAAATTAAGGTCAGGTTATTTTAGGCTCCGTGATTTAAACCAGCTGATTACTGGCACGAAAATATTAGTGTTGTTCTTCGACAAATATATGCTGTCTACTTTTGATGAAATATGAGTTATAATCAAGATATAAACTTTATGCTCGGTCAAAAGGTTATTTCTACTATTAAGTCAGGTGCTCGGTCATTTGTACAGAACCCCCTGAAGCCATGAATGCAAGCTTAATAAAGGACGGTGAAAGCGACGAGAAAAGAGGACCGTAAAGTTCCCAGCAAATTAAAATTTACATCGTCAATATGAAAAACTCCACTTCATTTCACTTGTATTACTTAGTTAGGTATATTCAGGTGCCGACATCAGTTGACTGGGTTTGAGTGTTTATTAACATGACCTAGATAGAACAAATGACAGTCTCGAGGAGATAAGACTTTAAAACCTTAGTATTTTTGTGTTCATTTATTATCACAAAATAAGTTGTTGAGATTATTAGATATTATCTAAATGATTGAGATAATTATAGAATATAATATACTCTTGTTTAGCCATTAAAATATGGTTTCTTCTCAACTCCACATGCAACTCTTTCGTATACGTTAGTTCAGTTAGGTAGGTAGGAGTTTACTTACTCTATTTGATGGCAATTAGAAAGACATCATACATCTTTTTGAGCACACTTAGAGCGTGCTTACAGAATTCGAAGATTTAAAACTATTAAAGTAAAATGTTAATTTTTTAGACAATGAGAGAATGGCATCGACCTCGAATCCAGGCATTAGTGGAAGCCGGAGTGGACCTACTCGCATTAGAGACGATTCCTTGCCAGGAAGAAGCTGAAATGTTATGCGAACTTCTTAAAGAATACCCTCACATGAAAGCTTGGGTCGTATTCAGTTGTAAGGTAAGCAATAAAATTAAATACCAGTTCAATTTCAGACCTTATTTTGATTATTTTCAATCTACTTAAAAGCATATAAACACGCACATAACTTTTCCTTACACTGGTTGGTACTAAATATTTAACCTTCTTACACGTAGAATAAATGACTTGTGAAATAGGCTCCATATCTTTCGAGAGAGTTGTAGAACATTAAAATAACAAATCACTGAATCGTTCTAGTCTGGTATTGACATACAAGTTTAGGTACATGTTACGTTAACACCACGCTGTTATTCTTACTAGAAGCAAACTGCATAGTTAATAAGTAGGCAACCCACAACTATCTAGTCAAAATTATTGCCTAAAACAAATTAATTTTTGATTGTATCTACTAATTAATGTTCCGGATTTTCACTCATAACATTGATATATTTTTAAATGGGACTTGGATTAGATTGCATAAACGTTGACACGGGTTAACGGTCGTACCCTTGTCTTAGTCGGGATTCTTATTACTGATTTATAGACCTCCTCAATGATTTTTGTTTGTTTCAGGATAATCAAAGTATAGCTCACGGTGAGAGTTTCCAGAAAGTGGCAAAGAAATGTTGGGATACAAATCCTGAGCAGCTGGTAGCGGTCGGAGTAAACTGCTGCGCTCCGTCATATGTGGGGAATTTGCTGAAAGGATTCAACGACGACCGGCCACATGATCCCATTCCGCTAATTATTTACCCCAATTCAGGGGAAAAATACAACCCCCAAATAGGGTAAGATTTCCAGTTTGATTAAGTTACCTGTGGTTTTGTTTAGTTTGCTTTGCCTGTGGGGAATTTATTGACCTAACATCACCGATTCACAACGGGTTAATATTTTTTCCACGCACGTTTACTACTTACACAGAACTTATTTCGGAGATTCAATTTGGTATTCGTCTACAATACCAACAACTTATGTACCTATACAAAATGTCACATAAATCGGTTGAGAAAACCTGAGACCTTAGGAACCGGTAGTCGAATACACATACCTACCACTGCATTATACTGGTATAATCGATGATAAGAAATAAGGGTCCTATTAAATGGCAGGTAACTAAAAAGACACCTACCGGCAGAAGGGAGTGTATATCTTTCAGAACTGTTAATCTAAATAAGTAATTACATTTCGCAGATGGATAGATCGTGACAAGTGTGAGTCGGTGGAGGTGTTCGTTCAGGAATGGTTAAATTTGGGCGTGCGGTATGTTGGTGGTTGTTGCCGAACGTACGCAGCAGATGTGTCTCGAATTAGAAACCAAGTCCAATGCTGGCGAGACAGATGGCGCTTCCAGGCCAAATTTTCTAACGCACAAGCCACTACCAACACATAGGTAATACCACGAAGGCTTAAAAGATCCTAGAAAACTGTCCATAAAAAATATGCTTTAGTCCAACCTTGTTATGAATTATACGATGACGACTCAAAGTACTCAAACTATGAAATGTCTAGTAATTTAGCAACATTTATAAATGTCATGTGCCATTACTTTTAACTATAAGCTAGTGTTTCTATTGTATGTTATTCTATATGTTTAATAAAAAATTTCAAGTCTGTGCGCGTCTTTAACTTTTTTGCCTAAGTAGGTAGTTTGGAACATATTCCCAGAACATAAAACTAAGTAGGTAAATACTTACATACTTTTTTTTTTTTTTTTTAGTTCCGCGACCAAGGCCGCGGCCGCTCTAACGTCCGTTGCCGGGCGTCTCTGGTTACAAGCAGAACGTATTTCCAGTGGCGCCCGGCGAATACTTACATACTTACTTAAATGAGATGTTCTGTCTAAAGCATTGTTCACATATTTCTCATCAGACAGATTCTCAAATCAGACAATCAGGCCCCTCTTTCCCATTGAGCACTATGGGCACGTGCCCAGGGCCCCGCGATCGATAGGGGCCCCCTACTTCCTACGAGGTGACCAAATGCTAACCGATGTTTATAAAGGAAAAACATGACTCCAATACCTATTAGTTTTTATATGCGTGAAGCTACTCTTCTCTCGGTCGAAACATGCCTCGATGTGGACGATGGGCAAGCTGGTCCTGATCCGGAAAACGTAGTAACTTACAAACCTCGTCGAGCAACTCGACGAGGTTTGTAAGCTCTTTGAGTGGATAATATTGCGGAACGCCCCGTTGAACATATCACGAACGTGGGGCCAAACCTGGCGGACAACCAGTAGGTACGGTTTCCGTCGGGAACGCTCCACCGTGATTGCGATCATGCACGTGAGGAACCTGGCGGTAGAAGCAGTCTCGGAAGACGAGGTGGTATAGGCGCGATGGCGGCGGTGTCTCTTAACAGAGGGGGTGCTTCTCTACCTTCGTTGTACTGTCGGGGCTTATTTATCAGAGAGGGACATGGCTTACCACAGTTGTGATCTCCACAGGAGTGGGTTTTAAACAGACCTTTGAAGACCTAGACCTAAACCTAGAGGCTGCATGTCTCTTAGTCGGGACCCCTCCATGTGACCTGAAAGCGAGAGCCATTGCGTCATTGTTTTAATTGCACAAGGAGGCGCTGGAGCGAGACCACGAACCTGCGTCTCGAGGAATCGAGGCTCAGCGGTCCCAACTCCGACATTGGAGGAGTGCACAGCGTGGTCTAGTGAGTGTCGGAGGCTCGTCGTGGGTCTGGGCGTGGATAGCATGATATCTCTCACTGGAGACCATGATACGAGTCCTGGCCTCCAGCGGGAGCAAGCGGAACGTGGCCATGTCCTTCTGCGAGCAGGTCATTCTCGCGAAGGACCGTACCCTCCCCGATGAGTTCCGAAGTCTGCGGCGAGTTT
Organism: Nudaria mundana; assembly: GCA_963556515.1. Classification (NCBI taxonomy): domain Eukaryota; kingdom Metazoa; phylum Arthropoda; class Insecta; order Lepidoptera; family Erebidae; genus Nudaria; species Nudaria mundana. Next base: position 11,980,927 of record OY748291.1, read on the forward strand.
GCCACAGACTTATCTACGCGCAGGACCACCGATTTCCATGATCGGGGTCTGAGGACAGCGGGCTAGTAACCCACTGTGCTTACAGAAGCAAGCCCTAAGGGTTGCATGCTGTGGGGTTCTATGTGCTTATTATGGGAGAGCAATCTGTCAAACTTTCAGATTGCCTCAAACTTCTTCCCTATGTCTACCAGCTTTCGCTCTATTAAAAGTCATTAAATAAATAAAAATATGTGGCGCCCAAAAGACCAAATACACTTTTTATTCACTTCACACCCTCGCTGATGCAATCGGGTCAATAGTGGTCTGTCAAGATCATAGGGGCCCCATTATCCTACTGTGCCGAGGGCCACAAATAGTTAAAAGACGGCCCTGCAGACAATGAAAGTACGCTCAGTCGCAAAAATGTTATTGGTAGATTCAGGAATCGGTCCAAGAGAGTTCTGTCCGATGAATGTGTGAGTGATGTGTATAGGTACTTAAATCTGTGAACAGAGATTATCAACATTGATTTCATTACTTGGCCGGACTTCCAATGGATATGAAGGTCAGTAGCTGGAATATGAGGAAATATTTTTACTGTTTCTAACTAAAATTTCGGAGCGCCCGTCACCGCTTCAGCAACTTGGCATGACCAACAACAAAGGCTCCCGTTTTTAATTTCATTTTCAATTTACTGTCGGAACCGTGCGGTAGGTATTTACCTTTTGTGCATATATAACTAAGCGTTTGAAGTGAGAACTAAAACTTGGTCTAGCTTTACTAAAATCAATTCGAAAATGCATTAGATAGCATTTAGGTACTTACCTACTTGTAAGTATTATATGTTCCATGAATTAGGGCGAATAAAGATATTGACATCGCCCATGGGTTGTGGAGGTCAGATCGCAGTCGCTTCACGGAAAATATCGAAGTTCAGCCACATCGCAGTTCGACTGGAAAGCCGACCCCAACTGAGTTGGGAAAAGGATCATTGAATGATGATGATGATTTAGGTCGAATAAGGGCTTTTCAATTCAATTTCGCTCCATATTTTCGAATTAATTCAATAAAACCGTAAGATTTACCGACATTTACATTTATGCGACAAATATTAAACTTACTACTGACATACATACCAGCAAAAATGACGATAAATAGGCCCATAACCATTCCTTATCGGACAAGCCGGGCACTGCCTAATCCGGGTTATTTAATAAAAGGCGTAGAAATATATCTGAACCCCAGCCAGAAGTTCTATCCCTTTAGTAATTTTATTATTCCGGTTTCTAACTTAAATTGACAACATAGTTACCTGCTGGTACCTACTTACCTATAAAATATTGCTATAAGTAGGTACCTAAGTATTTATGGCACTTTGGATACTCTCACTAGAGGAAGAAATGCTCGTAAGTGGGTAAGTCCAAACAGGCCGTTAACGCCAGACTATGTTGCAGCATAAAATCTGAAAATATTTTATGCGCATAAATATAGCATCTAGAACCCAGCCTCGCTGGCTTGAAAGTTAATGTAACAAACGTGTATAAAATTGGTGCTTGGAAACGCATCGTACGGCGTGATTTTATTATGCACAAAAGACCTTGTACTTACCTAGTTGTTTTCAGTTTGAAAGTAGAAAGTAGGTATTAGAGTCGTCGCCCGCAGGAGCAAAACTATCTAGGTACCTATATGAAACTATGCAACACGTTTGCCTATGAAACTGCGGCGACCCTTTTTATTTTAGCATTTCAGATTTTGTGAGTTATGTAATAAATTCAAATTATGAGGACACTAAGCTTCAGAATTGTGTTTGTAACGATAACAATAGATAGACGGATAAACAATCTTGGCTTTGATTGTTGGTCCTTGGATGGGAGAATACACGTAATCCTTACATGTTGAGAGCGGGGGACTCTTGTACACATATTTGGTGGGACAAATATATATTTCAATAATGTTAATGATTCTCTTCACATAATAATAAAAATCTCACTGCTGGTAATACAATTTTTGGGATACCCGAATTGAAAATTCTTGTATCGATATAGGTGGGCGACTCGGAAAATAAAGCTACCAAGGAATAATTAGTTTGCTAGTAATCAAATAATTTCCCAGTACTACGGCCTCCTTACTAATAGTTAAAAAAATGCATCTACACATTAAAAGGCCTCATAAAAAGGTAAAGGGCAAGTACAGGGGTAGCTTACCACCTAGACACCGGGACAGGATACCTACGTATCATCATGGGAAACAGTCGCACATGTGGGCACTAATTAGGTAACTACTTAGTACCTAAAATGTAGGTATCTTCTATATTGTCACAATAAAATATTTATAGCTAACACTTCTGCATGAGAGTGGGTCACAAAGTGAGTCATAAACTCCCTAGGTCTCGCGAAACGATGGACATAAATCATCACATGCGCACCACAGATACTTTTAATATGCCCATGATCAATCAATTATTTGTTTGTTGTGATTCAATAAAAAAACCGACCAAGTGTGTGTCGGGCCACGCATAGAATAGGGTTCCGTAGTCACTCATAATAGCCTCTATAACTCCTGGACTAACAGAGCTGAGCTTAACTCACACATAAGTCATACATAACGGAGTTCATCTCCAGCTAAACCCAGCGAATAGAGGAAAGACCAAATTTATTTTAATAAGACTAACATATAGGACCAATAAAAGTCAGACCCTTTTTATCATTAAGAATCGGGATAATACTTATAGTATACCTATTTCACGTACGAACCTATCTTGGAACATAATATTACCTACTTATCTACCTCTACTTAATTCTATCAATTTAACCTATTCTACTTGTGCTATGGCATCTAGACAACTAATAATCATACCAACTTATGTATTTCTAAATAAGTACATACATAGTACATAACTGCTTCGGTGACGTGGTCGGTAGTGCATCGGCTTTCGACTCCGGAATCTCGGGTTCGATTCCCGGGTCGAATCAATATTTGTGTGATCCACAAATATTTGTTTCGGAGTTTCGGTGTTTTCTATGTATATTATGTATGTATTTAGAAATATATAAGTATGTTTATCAGTTGTTTAAATCCCATAGCACAAGCTAATACTCGTAGCTTAGTTTGGGCTAGATGACGTGTGAGAATGTCCAAAATAAAAACAAAATAGTACCTATATAAGTGTACATAGAAAACACCTAAACTCCCAAAGTACATAACAATTGTGGTTCATACACATATAGGTATGATTCGACTTGGAAATCGAACCTGGGAACTGACGGAAGTCGTATGTACATAGGTACGCAACGCACTGCGCCATTGAGGCAGTCAACCTAATTTTGTGAATATTAACTGCTGTGATATTAGAATCGTAGTACATATAGGCACAGAATAGGGAATAGTACTTAGTATAGGCACAGAATAGGGAATAGTACTTACATAGTATAGGTACATACCTACCTACCTATATTATGCTAGTCGTTGTTTTTTAAGTTTTTTCCACACCACCCTATATGGCAAAGTCTGTTATAAGTAATCAGTAATTTTTGTAATTATTAGTAGGTATATGGTTGCAAAAGAGCCTCGAGAGCTCATATTAATTATTTATCAAAATGTATAAATATTCTCTTGCAATACGTGCCTATATTTAAGGAAATAAAGACAGCATGGATCTGGTCACATCCACATTCCTATCGTCTTATTCATAGATGCTTAGAATATTATACACCAAGTAATTTAGTTGACTGAGGGAGCGAAGCGACCGAAGTTTCCGTTTCAACTTGCAGACTGGGGAGAATTTCTACATCTCTACATCTACGGGTTCTGTCAGATCATGTTTGCGGCCGTATTTATCAACCAATTTTCATGAAACTTTACACACACACTCCTTGCTTACAATGAATAACATGAACATGTGAATGATATTTTTTGGATTGGATGAAAAATTAAAGAGTTTTTTTTTTTTTTTATATTTAGGTCGACAAATTGACGCCACTCGCCTGATGGTAAGCTGAGGCGACGTCTGGCAATTGAGGGCGACTCTCACAGTACACAGGAATACTATAGAGAGTGGCCCTCAACTTGACGACCCTGTAATGTGCCTCTTCACGCTTCGCTTAAAGAGCCCAGGGTTATATGTAGGAGGAAACACGTGCGCAGGCAGGGCGTTCCAAGCCACCATCGTTCGGCAGAGAAACGATCGTTTAAAACGCTCGGTTCTCGCGAAGACGGTTTCCACGGTATGAGGGTGACATCTCTGCCCGGCACGCGTTGTTCGGGATCGGAAGGGAGAGGGTGGGATCAGGTTGAAGAGCTCTTCAGAACACTCACCGTGGTAAATACGGTAGAACGCGGCCAAGGAAGCAATTGTTCGGCGCTGGGCTAGCGGCTCAAGGCTTCCCGTTACCTCCGGACAGTCTATAATGCGAACAGCGCGTCGCTGCATAGCGTCGAGTGCGTCCAGCAAATACTTCGCGGAGCCGTCCCAGAGGTGAGAGCAGTATTCAACGCAGGGTCTAATCTGCGTTTTGTACAGCAGACACCTCTGGTGCGGTGTAAAGAATCGCTTTACCTTGTTCAGTATTCCTAGTTTCCGCGAAGCTAGCCCAATACATCTCTCAATGTATTTTGTGTTATTGAGCTCTCGACGAACGTCTATGCCAAGGATGTCTAGATTGTCCTTCATTGGTAATATTGCATTCTGAAGAGTGGGTAGGGGAAGGAAATGGGATTTTTTCGCTGTAAATGCACACGCCTGTGTTTTGTGGGCATTGAACTCGACCAAGTTCTCGGCACCCCATTGGGAGATACTGTCGAGGCTTCGGTCGAGATCACCCACGAGATGTCGTCTCTCCTCCTCTATCACAGATCGCCCCGCCGTCGGACGAACCGAGTAACTCCCGTGCAATGTACTGTCATCTGCATAGCAATGAATGTTCCCGAGGGAAAGCATATCATTGATATGCAGAAGAAAGAGAGTTGGTGACAGTACGGACCCCTGCGGTACCCCGGCATTCACTTGCAAAAAGCGAGAAGCCTGGCCATCGCAGAGGACCCGCACTCGGCGCTCGTTTAAAAAACTGGCAATCCAGCTGCACAGTTGAGGAGGTAGACCATATGCCGGAAGCTTGGAAAGGAGCGAAGCATGCCAGACCCTATCGAAAGCTTTGGCGATGTCCAGGCTAATAGCCAAGGACTCGCCAAACTTTTCCATAGCCCCACCCCATACATGCGTGACGAATGCCAGGAGGTCACCCGTTGATCGTTTTGGCCTGAAGCCATATTGCCGATCATTGATTAGCGAGTGATCCTCCAGGTATCGCATGAGCTGCTTATTAATAAGAAGCTCGAGCACCTTGCAAATGACTGAGGTGACAGCTATGGGTCGATAGTTGCCTGGATCGGATCGATCCCCTTTCTTGAGGATCGGTTGTACGTTCGCCTCCTTCCAGGCCTCCGGCACGAGGCCTGTAGAGTATGACAGGCGGTACAGACGCGTTAATACTGGAGACAACTCAGCAGCACATTTTCGTAGCACCACCGCCGGAATGCCGTCAGGGCCACTGGCTTTCCGCGTGTCGAGTGACCGCAGCACTGCCCGTACATCACATTGCCTGATAACAATATCAGGCATAGTGTGGCCACAGTTGGCGATGGCGGGGGGCTGCAGGCCACGGTCATCGACCCGGGAATTAGCCGCAAAGAGGTCTGCGAGCATGTCCGCCTTCTCTTGGGCTTTGTGAGCCAGTGATCCATCAGGAAAACGCAGTGGTGGCAGCGAGGGTTGACAAAAATTTGACTGTACGGCTTTGGCCAGTTGCCAGTATCCACGGCTGCCCGTGGGATGGGATGTGAGCTCCTGACCAAGCTGCGCGACGCGCTGGGCATCCGCTCTCTTGAAGGCCCTCTTGCTGAACCTAGTGGCCCGATTGTACGCTGCTTTGAGGCGGTTCACGTTCGGGTCACGTGCCGCCCGAGCCCTGACCCAGGCGCGATATGCCGACTGTTTTTTCTGGACAGCCTCGGCACATTCACGCCCGAACCAGGGGCGAGCTTTGCGGATGCTGGCGACATCAGTGAAAGGGATATAATATTCTATCCCTAGACTGATCTCGCCAGCAATGGCAGCAGCGCTATCCGAAGGCGCCTTCCCTACAAAGCAGCGCTGGCTCCACGGGATGGACGCAAAGTAATCGCGGAGACCGTCCCAGTCTGCCGACGAGTAGTGCCATAGTCGTCGAGTCATTTGTTCAGCACGAGCAGGCGGTGGCACTTGGAAGCTGGCGTGCACCACACAGTGGTCGGATGTGCCCAGTGGGGCGCGTACCGACACACTGTACTCGGCTGGGCGACTCGTCAGCAGTAGATCCAGCAAGGCGGGCGTGTGGTCTGACCTGTCAGGTATCCGGGTGATCCCCCGTACCATCTGGGTCAGCCCGTGGGAGAGAGCGAATGCATGGGCGGTTCGTCTCGCATGATCGGTCCTAAGGGACCCCAGCCACTCAACGTGATGACCGTTAAAGTCCCCCAGGAAAACCAGGTCAGCGTTCGGGAACCGCACCTGCGCATCGTCAGCCATCTCGCTGAGGTATTCGAAAAGCCTTGTTGTCCCAGTGTCCCCTGTGTGGGAGCGGTAGACGCACACGTAGATCTGGCTCATGGAGCCATGATCCACGTGCAGCCAAAGGACGGAGTAGGAGGGGTTCTCCAGACAGCGCAACCGGCGGCAGCAAACATCCGCCCTAACGAACACGCACACCCCGGCTTTATCGCGGAATTGTTCTTCAATGATATAGCCCGGGTAACAGAGGTACGACGTGTCGTCAGGGCGGCGTATCTGTGTCTCCGTTAGGAACATCACAGAAGGCCGTGCCGACTCCAGGTGATGGTGGACGGTATCGAGGTTTGCATGGAGTCCGCGGATATTCGCGAACTCCACCTCAAACGAAGTCAACTTTGTGGGGTTTCTAGGGGCCGCTGTGTACCGTCTATTCTCTTGTTGCACTGTCATTTTGAAATATGGGGAAGCGTGAAGACAGGGCGATATTTGGTGCGGCAGTAAGTGACAAAGTGCAGAGGCTAGCTTCGTCTAGAACCGTGTGGTTAGGTCGGAGCCGACCCGCCGGACGGAAGGGCTCCCAAACCCCCCTGAAGCAAGGCCGCCGCTACCCCACACCGGTTACCACCCGGAGCGGCGACCCCACAACAGGATTATGCGCAACATGTGGGGCAGCCTACTGGGGTGGTTGGTCCCAGGCGGGCCCCATGACTATGTTGCGGGCGGCCGCGGCAACGCCGTTGCTAAGGGTCTCCCTGGCCGGCGAATCGACCCACACCACCCACACTAGACTCAGCTTCGCCCCCACTGGACCCCTGCCTGCCGCACCATACACCGCCCCGGGCCCGGCAGTGCAGCTGCTGAACCCCTAACGCAACCCAGCCTGGGCTGGGTTACTTGGGGGGCTTTAGCACAGCTGCACGGTGGTACCCCCCCGGACCAACACTGTTGTACCACCTGGTATCCACGTAGGGGCCAAAGCCACCACATGGGTACCGTAATATACGAACCTCGTCCGTTAATCAGCAGGTGCGCCACTAGCAGGTGAGGTCGCTGGGGCCCGATAGATGTAAGAAGGACCCCTTTGCACCCAGTAACAAAGAAAATTGCACAGAGTAATAAAGAAAATTGAAAAAATAATTTTCTAAACAAAGCTTCCCAAGTCTACGGTTCACAGAACCACTAGTGATAGTACTGATTTAAAGTTAGACACCATGAACACAGGACGTAGGAATAGTATAAAATTTATACCTATGTATTGCAAACAAAACCAAAAGTTTGACAGACATGCTGACTGTACCCATACCTACCCAACTTATACATACCTAATCTAATTTAGGTAGGTACTCCTAAACATCTGTACAATAGTTAGGTATCTACTCATTTCCTCAGTTAACTTTTACGATCGTTGTGGAATGATAAACAGCTGCTACTCTTCCTTTGAAGTGTAGATATTTGGGTAATGCAAAAATGTTAGACATCATTTTTGTTGGATAATGAATACGATGTAATGACTAATGATGACCTATGTGTAACGTATTAAATTTACGAGCCTGAAACTACAAAAATGTATATGCGGCTCTAGAAATCTATCTAGGCAATTACTTTGCCGTAAATAGCCGCGATGATCATCATTGTAGTTTAATAGTCTTATCGCCCCTAATTTCCACGGGACACACATCACTAGGATAAAAGTAGGTAGACTTATTTATACCTATGAGTTATTCTCATATGAACGATGATGGTTACGTTTTTTTTAAATAAAATGCATTTAGTTGTTCTCTGCGTGAAAGTACCACAAGCTTTCGCGTTTATGACGTTAGTTGGATTAGGTTCTCAGATGAAATTTCTAGTATTCTTGCTAACATCTACTCATAAGCAAAATACTCTAATATCATGAACAGAACTTGAGATGGAAACTAGATTAAAAATCGTTAGGCCGTACAGGAAAAAAAGCCTTTTGCAGTTTATAGTCGAATAAACCTACTGAAGGCAGAGCGAAGTAATTGAATCGACGTTTTTTAATCTCTGTCCCACTGAGTTACGATATCTACCTTTCCTAATGAAGTCATTCATTACTTTGGGCTTGAATTTCATTAAATTAGGTCTACGAAAGTAAGTCCGCGCTGGTTTTAATAATGGCGATTGTTTTAGTGTCATTTTGACTTTAACACCTTTTAATTACGGCAGATAGGTAAGTATTTTACTATTGTGTATGGTAGGTATATGTACCTACCTAAATTTAAAAATAAAGTAAGCACCTAGGTCTTCAGTAATTTGTACATAGGTGGGTAGCTACCTACTTATCTTGTTAAGTTTATGAAGTAGATTGTAACCAAATTAATAATCTCAAGGGCTCCAATTAATAAATTAGAGTCTTCAACCAAAATATTTAAATCAGTTACAGTCGGATGCCTTGTGACCACGAAAACGTTATAAAAAAACCCTCCGATGAGGCTCCAGAGCAATGTGCTTCTCGACATTATATACCTACATAATGTCGGGAAGCACATTGCTCTGGTCACGTGACGTGTAATGAGTATAACACCTCTTCTCCAACCCTAAAAACATGACAGCGTCGACTTATACATTGTTATAGGTATTCAACCAATGATTATTGTAGAAAGTTGTGGTCACGTAGCTAAATTAAGACTTTTTTGATTTTTGTATGATGCCATTGGTAAAATAATAACAATTGATTGAAGTCCAAGCCAGCTGTACTAGGCCTGAAGATAAATAAAGCGGGGCTCGTCTCACGACGCGACGTCGAAACAAGAGCAACACTACCTGCTACTTATCACACGGTTATATGTCACCATAAGATTGTAAATGCCGTTGGATTGTAATTAATATCGCATGTTTGATACAATTATTGTAATTACTAGTGATTAAACAAGAGTGGCCGTGAATTTTTGTTGCCAGATTCTTCTCTTACGGGCTCTACCTCTAAAAACGCACATGTCACCGTAAAACTTTAAATATCGCCAGACTACAAGCAATCTTGACACAAAGAATGCAATTACCGCCGATTGGATAAGAGTGGCCGTGAGTTTTTATAGTTTTTAGAGGTAGAGCCTAGGAGAACCTGGCAATAAAAACTCCCGGCCACTCTTGTTTAATCACCTGTAAGAAATAACAATCAATGAATTAATCATGCGAGATTGATTACAATTCAACAATAGGTATTTACAATCTTACGGTGACATATACACGGTATCTATAGACAGTAATAGCTGTCCGTGTTCACCCCGCTTAGCCACCAAGTAAACCGGGTGCTTAGAATAAATAATAGGATAAGGAAAAAACCAAGCCACTGTATAAATGAAGGAGTCTATCATAAAAATCTGTGCACCATTTGTTTCTCATTACGCCATGAATGTAATGAATTGTTTATTGTGCTCATAAATAGCGCGGTTAGCATCGCACTTTACGAAAAATCTTCCCGCAATATTTTTATGAGCCTCGTTAATATTTAAACTTTGGAAGTAGCTATTACTTACATAATATGAATGATAATGATTAGAATACATTGTCTTTCGCCTGTTTACGTTAGGTAGGTAACCAATTTAAAAAAAACAAACTAGATGATTTTAAAGAATGAAACTAGATAGTGTTGTGTACCTACTTACCTACACCTTGATACACTGTATAAAGGTATGTAGTAACCTGCCTACTAAATATCTTTGCATCCTAACCTTTTAGGGTTCCGTAGTAAAAGTCTCGGAACCCTTATAGGTACGTCCGTCCTCGGTTTTCCTCCGAGACGGTTAGTGCTAGATACAAGAAACTTTGCATGGATATGTATATTTATTAAGCCGACAAAGTGCTAAAAGAACATTTTTAAATATTAAATACGTAAAGTGGAGATGATATTTTTTTCTACCGTCTACTCCATCTTATGGGGTATCATTAATAATTCTTTAAAAAAATTGAGACGTTGTTAAGATGATTTTTTTATATAAGTATCCGTTTGCGAGATATTCATCTTTGAAGAGCATATTTAGAGAATCTAAACTGAAAAAAATCTTGTTAGTTGGTAGTCCATGTAATGAACTCTGAAGGAAAACTATAACGGATGGTATAACTCTGTTAGTTCAGGAGTTATAGGGGCTGTTGTGGGTAACTACGGAACCCTATCTAATGCGTGGCTCGACATGCACTTGGCCGGTTTATTTATTGTATTTTTTTATTTACTTAGGTATGTAGATGTAGATTTATGTAGACTTATGTAGACACAGGTGTGTTTACATAAGTCTACATAAATCTAAATGTATTTAGGTAGGTACCTAAATACAGAAGTACCTACTTACAAGGAATAAAGTGAGCATTACAAGGGCACTACTTTTACCTAAAGGAATCTTTTCCAGCAGCTGCATGTTAAAACATACTAGTTATCCCGACAAATTTTGTATCGCCTCAAATTAAAAAAAAACATTTTTTAATATTTCATGCAAATGTATGTAAATTAAAAAACGCGACGGACGGACAGAAAGACAGACAAATTGTCGTATTAAATATATAGATAAATGTTAAAAAGTGACGGTGACCCTGGTCGAAACATCCTACTCCATGTTCGAGTTAATTCACGTACACAGTGAAACAAGTGAATAATGACATCTGATTAAAGACAATTCAATCTTTGTTATGGCCTCTGCTTGCACTTGGATCAACTTGCCAATGACCAGTGAGTAAAGCTAATAACGTAGGAGATTTTAACTGTGGCCGAGTAATTCCATAACTCAGTCGTCACCCAGTCTAAACAAAAAAAAAATACCATAAAAGAATACAATTAAAACTACCATAGATAAAAAATATTCTATCTACAGTAACTAGTAACTACACAATACATTAAGATATAAATAGATAAGAGATTTTTTATGTTGTCATGTTGTCAAAATGGATCAGTCTTTAATCAGTTAAAGACTCTGATCCATTTTGCTGAGCATTTTTTTGCTGAGCGCGTGGCAGGTGGCTTTTTAGGTTACCTCTGGCGCTCTGCAAAAATCGGGTTTCCAGATACTCTCATACCGAACAACCTTTCTTGTCCTGCACCTGGAGCTAGTTAACTAGTTCTTCTGTGCGAGACTATCAACTAATCAAGCATTACCTTGACATTTCCGAAATCATCGGTGAATATCGACGGAGCCACGTTTTAAAAAAAAAGAAGAACTAATGCAAGTTAACATTATGTAAATAATAAATAATAAATTTAATAATAATAAATAATAAATTTATTTCGTAATAATAATTGTACAATAAAATTTTACATAGAATCTTAATTTTAATTGTGCGCTATTACATCATAGTTAGTGCATCAGTAGCTTAAGTATGTAGGTATAATAATACCTATTTACATTTATATGTTTCTAGATGTTTTATAAATAGGTAGTCTTATAAACGTAATTTGCACCTGAACTAGGTAGTCCTGTATTTCAGGCGCCAATTGCAGCTAAGTAAATTATATAACATTACACAAAAACAATTACGTAACATTATATGATTAGGTTATTCGTAATATTATATAATAAGAGCTAGTACAATACCAAAGTGGCTCAATATTGATAACTATATTAGATATGTCTTAATTATTCAACTTATCACTATTTATTTTAATACAGATATTAACTCCTCTGTGTCATCGTAGGACATCCCTTGGAGGGCATTCTTTAGTACTTGCTTACAACGAGAATAATTAATAAAATAACAAGTAAAATTTGCCTGTGTATTCGCGTTTTATCGCAGTTCTTTCAGTGCAAACAATATCTTTCCGTCTTTTGTAGGAAACTTGAGTGCTGTAGGGAAGTGATGCGTGCTGTTTTAGTACTGTACTGAGTATGAATAGCTGACGGACTGTTAATACTTCACAAGATTTGTATAGGAGGTTAGTGGGAAATAGGAAAGGGCGGAACGTTGATACCTTAAGGATTGCCCTCTGAGCTCGCTCGACGGGTAAAAGCAAGGTCTTGCCTGCTCCTCCCCATGGCGTTATGCAATATGTTATTATTGATTGACAAAGTGCATAGTAGACTTGTTTAATCACCTTTGAGTCACCTATATATCTTATTTTTTTGAAGACAAATATCAGCTTGCGCATTCGCTTAATTAGTGCTTCGCTATGTTTTTGAAACGAAAGCGTCTCATCTATTATAATACCCAGGTATTTTATAGTATCTGTTATGGCTATAACTGGGCAAGTGCACGTGTTATCTTTATTATCAGGTTCCCTACAATAGAATAAAGAAAATAAAGTAAGTATAGAATAAAGTAAGTAAGTAATAGAAAAAAGAAAAATTACCATAGGTATTTTAGGTAAATTCCAACCAGGGCTATTTTTAATCTAAGCACTTTTAACTAGTCCAGTCATAACTGCAATATCCTCAAGCTGAAGCAATGAATGCATAGCCTTCTAAAAGCCCAGTATAAGCGGCGGCTGAACCGTAAAAAGAGCCGTAAACTTGTCTGCAAATTAAAATTTACATCGGCAATATGAAAAACTCCACTTCCTTCCTCTTGTTTTTTTCGCGAACCGTCAGCATTTGACTGGGGTGGACAGTTAATTAACAAGACCTAGAACAAATGGCTCAAACAAACGTGAACTCATAAAATGTGGGCAATATGTTTTTTTTTTTTTTTTAAATGCTTTGGATTGATATCGTATGTTGTCTTTTGTTTAGGCGGATTCGTTCCACATAATGTAGCTATACTCACCTAACTACATATGCATGTAGTTAGGTGAGTATGTAAAACAGATAAAAGTGTCGTTATCTGTTTTTTTGCATAAAAAAACAGATAACGACACTTTTATCTGTTTTACATTCAGCAATTATTTAAAACTAGCGGACCCGGCGAACTTCGTACCGCTTAACAGTTCAAAAGGCTTCATACGAACGATTATTCATTTCTTAGTAACTTAGCATCTCAAATAAATGGAAGGCGATGATTACATTAGGTAAAATAATAAAAATTAAATTTAGTTTAGCAAGTGCTCAATATGTGTCCCGTCCCGTTCGGAATTTTCTTCCTAACAATTTCGCTACGTCAATATTTTTATCGCGTAAGCATATCTAAGTGTCATGTTCTTTCTTTTATTTTAAAACTAGCTGTTGCCCGCAGCTCCGCCTGCGTCTTACTTTAGATCTACATAACTATTTTATTTAACTTTTTTATTTAACCGATTGAAAGCCAAACCTTAAATGTTAAGTTGAATAAACCACAACGCATTACTGAAAACCGCAAATTCAAATCAAAAATTCAAATCGTTTAAGCCGTTTCTGAGATTAGCGTCATAAAACATTCAGACAAATAGACAAAAGTTCTTAAAACCATTGTTTTAGGTTTTATTGCGTTCATAAAGCCAAGTCATACAGCAGCACACAGCCAGTTCATAAATACAACAGTTTCTCTATTATATCTTCTAATTCTCTATTATACCATACAAATTCATCTTAAGATACAAAAATATTAAATATTATTTATTATCTTCGTCATGTGTGATAGTCCATAGAATTGTATGGCGAGCGATAAGATCTTAAGATAACATACTATAGTATCTTAGCCGTGTGCAGCGCCCCTTAGTGAACTCCACTGCGGGTGACGTTACCTACGACAAACTTATTATTTGCGGTTGGTACAGTAATCGGGTTTAGGGATCGAACCGCAAAATTAAGTTTGTTTTTTATTGTACCTATATATTTTTCCGATATAAAAAGTAAGCCAGTAGGTGCCCAGGATATTAAAGAATAAATATACCGAGTTTCATCGTAATCGAACCGGTAGTTATTGCGTGATGCCTGAACAAACAGACAGAAAAAAAATATTTAATCACATTTTTGGGTTCGGTGTCGGTCTAGTAACACCTGTTATGTGCATAATTACTTACCATTTGTAATTATTTCATCCTTTTTATATCTTGTTTGTTTATGTACCATTGAGTGACATGATATGTCATGTCATTACTGATTTGTTTTTTTTATTATTCTATTTTTGGCAATTAGGTTTGTTGATTTTTAAACTCCTTTCTCATCAATGCCATTCTGTATCTCATCCATTTACTTTTAAATTCAAAAACATTCTACCGATGTGTTATTATGAATTCACTCCATTCTTCGAGAGATTATACCACCGCCTACAGTCAGAGAAACATCTCCTAGTCTTTTATTACGTTTAACCCTTGGAATCACTAAGTTGTCTACCATCAAAGTACAGTCTACAGCTATAACCTGGGTCCTGGAGGGATCAATTCCTAGGACCAACTCGTCAAAAAAACGATTTGAGGAGCACTCTTAATTATCTTTTAGTGAATAACGGAAGAAAGTTGCATCGAGCATCAATCAATCAAGCAGACAAAGCCAATATAGCTTTAACTGTAACCGTCGCAATACAACAAGAACTATGCACTAAGCTAGAAGAAACATTAAAAACTACGTTGCAGAAACTCGCAGATATGGAAGATTCAATAGCAACAATCCACCAATCTAACAGAAAAACGGATAACGCAATGCAGTAGGTGTATCGTTACACACCCCCTGCCATTTATTTTTTTGATATTTTCAATGTACAGAATTTTCTCTTCTACAGATTCATTGAGCGAAGCGAGCGTAGTGAGCGGAGCTCCTTATCAGGTGACTCCAATGCAACTCGATGTACAATTGTTTCTCGACAACTACCCAACCGATTTTCATCATTTTTTCACTCAAAAATCAAGCATTCTCGGGAGCAGGTTTTGTTCGAGACCGAATTTTGATTTAGGGCCCTCAACAAAGTTATTGACATATTTTTGGTCAATAACTTTTTTTCCCTCAAAAAAACCCTCAAAAAAAGTTATTGACCAAAAATATGTCAATAACTTTGTTGAGGGCCCTAAATCAAAATTCGGTCTCGAACAAAACCTGCTCCTTATAGATTGATAAATGCCTTAATAGAAATAGTCGCTTCGCTCAATTGCATGCTGAAGCGCAGTACCACGGCAGCGACCGCAGCTCCTAGTTATAAGTATAGATGAGCCTGTCGTAAAATAACAATTCTTTGTACTATTTGACCGGTTTGATTCTCGGTTCAGACAGGCGAATTTTCAAAATATAAGATTCCGTTGACAGAATGGAGTTTTGATCGTTGTAACTTTCACTACAAACACGGGACGGTAAGGTGCAGCGCAGACGAAAGACTATCCGTGACGCACTTTTTAGTCTGTGAACATAGAACCTATGCAATTATATGCAGTAACGTACACGACGCGCAAAAAGTCCGGCGCACTCAAAATCCGTGTTTCGGACAGACCGTGCCGCGCCGCGCCGCACTAAAAGTGTGCGAAAAAAATTGAACGTTGGCTTCAACGCGCGCTAACGCAGACGGCGCACACTTTAGTCGGCAATCTGCATTCGTTAGAGGTGGGCGTAGCGTACGCGATCTATTGCCCAAATTTCTCTATTTCTTCTTCTTTTTCTGTACCTACTTAAAGTACAAAATAATACTTCGCGATCTCTGCACGATTTCCATAGCGTCTACGTCCCTTCTGCCGACAGAATGATCGAAGATGTGCGTGGTGTGCGTTGAGTCTGTGAAAAATCCGCGACTGACTTTTTGCGCGCCATGCAGACATTTTGTCGATCACACAAAAAGTGTGCCGTCTGCGCTGCACCTAAAACTCGAAGGAGTACGAATATATTCATGCATATTTGACATGTCAATCCTTCTAGAAGACTTGACAGTATGGGAACTTTTACTAACCTAACTTAAACTAAACTAACGAATGTTAAAACAACAACAATCTTTAATGACATTATTATAAATTTTTAAATCTAAAATACTACATTATCCGAATATTGTGGATATTACATTGTCGATTCGAAAGCTCTATTTAAATACGTTATGTAATTTGAGGTGAATGAGAGTTTCTCGTATCTACGGGAAGAACATTAAATGTTTGACAGGTACGAAACCCGTGATCATTTTGTATGGGAAATTATTTTTACATTTATTTATTTTACTCGTCAATTTTCTGCTGTTTTTAATAGTTATTATCTATAATAATACTCCTGGGACGAAGACAAATATAACAAATCATAAATCGTGAAATATTGTCTAGCCGTCCTCGGGCCATTAATATCTTAACCAACACGACTTTGTTTTATATATTATGTAGGTATATAGATAGGTAGATAGATAGATAGTAATAAATTATATCATTATTGATTTAGGTTGTCGTAAATACGGAGGCATCGACAGGAATCAGTTTTACAATCCCAAGAATTCGCATTGACTCATTGAGTTATATGTATACTACTAGACAAGGCGAGTAGTACTGCAATTTTGCGCACGACGTTGCGGTGCATGCACCGCAACGCGTTCAGTCAACTGCGAGCAAGCGAGCAGAGTGGACTAGTACTACGCTAAACCGCGGACTGTGTAGTAAACGTATTTTCATACAAACTCTTTAATATTTACCTAATACCTAAGTGATTACAGTGATCTGATGTTTATTGTCGGTAAATAGTTTACATATTTCGTAATTATTCACAAACTAGCACATAATAGAAATAAATTCATCAACCGCCATTATGAATAAGAAATTGTTATTCGATTGTCATCGACAGTCCGACCAAACAAAGTATGCATCTCCCTGGAATGCGGTGCTATCGACGCGAGGTGCTAACTTAAGTTGGTCGAGTTGTCGATGCGAACGAGCAGTAGGCACTGACCTAAGAAAGACATAGATTGTGCACACATACACGACGAAGTGGAAAAAGGTTTGTTTATAAAACATATCACACTGCTGCTCCGCACTTACCCATCATAGCGTGATGTTATATAGCCTTTCTCCATAAACGTACTTCTCAACAAAAAAAGAATTTTTCAAATCGAACCAGTACCTACTTCCTGAGATTAGCGAAACAAACAAACAATCAAACTCTTCTGCTTTATAATATTATTAAAGATGTATATTATAAGATATACTACTGCAAATAATACAAAACACTTGGTTTGCAGTAATATGTACTGATGATGGAAATAGGCATTAATATGTGTTAATGTCGCTTCTGCGTAAGCGTTGCATAATCACGGCGATAGGTTTCGCCGATGACTTCACCGGTCGGGTATCGGGAAGACACCATTTTTATTCGCTACAGCTTGTCTACTAGTATACATATAAGTGAGCACATTCCGTGAGCACATGACTGATATCTGCAAAAAAGCGTACACACGGCTTGGATTTGTACTTCGTAGGGCAGGGACATTTTCAAATGTAAAAGCTATTATAGCACTTTATAACTCTCTTATAAGGACCCAGTTGGAATTTGACGGTATGGTTTGGGCTCCGCATGAGATCAAGTACAGTCTTATGATAGAGCGCATTCAAAATAAATTTACCAGATGCATATACTTAAGACTGTATGGAGTCTACCCTTTCTACCCATTGATGTATCCGACCTTATTTGTGTTGGGTATGGTCGGATACAACAAGCTGGAAGTTAGAAGGGACTTGGCGACGGTAACATATATTGTTAAAGTGTTCCGTGGATACACGACGAATCCGGGTATATTGCAGTGTATAGGTTTATGCGTACCGGATAGGTATGTACATCGTCGTAGACGGCCAAACTTATTTGCAGTGCAGCGTGGTTGAACGAAACTGTTGGACAATACTCCCCTTACGCGTGCTATCACCACCCTCTTGTGTTCCCTGAGCGAATTCGTAAAGGTTGCCCTACATTCCATTTGTTATGACAATTGAGTATTTATTGCAAATTATTATTTTTAAATGATGAATTGTTATTTTATTGACTTTTCATTTTTGTTTTATTTTTATTGGACTTTATTGGATTTTTTTATGTATGAGATTTAATTGAATTATTATTTTTTACTAACTTGAGTATTATTTTCATTACGTTTATGTTGTTATTCAATCGTTAATTCGGATTAAGAGGTATTGTTTTGCTGGAGTAGTATTGGGAATAATTCAGATTATTGTTTCAAATGATTGTTTGTAGTACTTGCCTGTGTGATATTTTGCAATGTATCTATTAATGTTGCTGCACTGTCGCATTGGATTTTTTCTGTAATGACTGTTGCATGTAAGAAATAAATAAATAAATAAATAAATAAATAAAAGTTTATGCATTGACTGAATGTATTAACGTTAGGCAAGGAGGCAATTATTATTAGACCTCTCGTTACTTTTGCCGCCATAATTTGACGTGACGAAATACATATTGTATTGAACAATACAGTTTTAAGTTCATGTGGCAATTTTGTCATAAAATATAAATTGGGCGACCTTGAATTCGCCTCAGCAATTAGCGAACCAGTTTGGAATATTTTTAGATTTAGATCCCTATCTCACATTCCTACTACCACTGCACCTGCGCTGGCATGCAAGCACTGCCAGATGCGCAATGCGTCCCTTGCAATACATCAACATATGAATCGATAAATTCACCAGCTAATGAATTTCCAAACCGTTCCCACGTATGTTTATGCATGTGGTATAGCTGCAATTCCTTAAAACAAAGCATTTGCTGATATTACTTACTCCACATAGTCAGCATACATCATAATTATCCTGTGGACGTCAATCTGTTCATCACGTGTTGTCCCAGTTAGGTACCTATATTATGTCCATATGCATCGTCTTCTTGAACCTACCTTTGGATACCTTAGAATGGGTCCTCATGACAATTGTAGCACAGATTTTCAGGAAACGGAAAAAACATACCTAAGTAGAAGTGATAGAAGCATTTCTATCGCTCAGATGACTTAACTAATAACGGCTTGACCGGCCGTTTTTAATCCTCTGTGGCGAAGGTGTTCTATTGTTTCAGCCGGTCTGTCATTTCACGCGTTATTCATTATTCATGTGATAGTTGCCATGTGTTGTTTAGCCAATCAGAGACTTACCTACATTGACAATAGAGCCAATCATTATTTCGTAATAGTAATACAAAATTAGGTGTTCATAGAAAACAAAATATATCCATGCGCCGTTTATTTTAAAGATTTTGTTTGAAGTTATGCTTCTATGATTATTCCCTTAACTGCAGATTTTACATGTTACGTTCGACAAATGCGACGTCATAGCTACACGTACCTACCATTACATAAGGTAAACAGGTAACTTCTATAATTAGTGACTTCTAAATAGCTATTACTATTAATATAAAAGCCATCAACTTACCAAAACGGGACTTGGTATAATGTAAGTACTTAGCTACCTAAACCATAAGATTTTTGACCATAATGTTGTACAGTAGGCAGGTCAAAATTTTAAGGCAATATGGCTGATAGTGTCCTAGGGGTTTTAATAAAACCAATATTGTCTGAATGATGAACGATATCTAATATTAACATTTGCTTTCTTTCGCATCCATCAAAATATTCTTCGATTGTAAAGCTGCAATGGCAAGACTACGGTCGTGTTTCTCTTCGTTTAACTGTAGTTGTAAGTTTTTAATCTCCATTTTCATAGTTTTAACTTCGTTCTGTAGTCGCATGACTATAGTCCACAGGCTCGGCGATCCGTGTCCTGCCGTAGAATGTATTGGTAATGACGGCGATCTTACCAAAACTTCTAATGCAGGAGTCTCATCGTCGCATTCTGAAAAAGCAAATACGGATAATGTTTTGTGATCGTTTTTGTACGGATTGCGGATGTATACAGAATAATATATGTACTACCCACCTTTATATGTATATGTGCACACTAATATACAACAACTTTATATTAAATATACCTACTAAAAATCAACAGACCCCACATAGTACCCTAATTTAATGTCATACTAAGTTTTGCTTTACCAGTTGCGTTAGAAGATAGGTACTCTGCTGTGAGTGTTGAATCTAACCCCGAAATTATAAAGGTAGGTAGATAAGTATAAATGTAATTCTTATGGAGATTTAAATTTTACAAAATGTAATTATTATGAAAAAATATAGGTTGTACTCGCGAATGTTCTAAGCAGCTTCTAGAGAATCGAGGCAACTCTTAAGATTATTCCCTGTTACATACAAAGCCTACCTCCAAACTTTCATCCATATAAGTCTTCACTCGACAACGCTAAGTCAGAACTTAGTTTGTAATTTAACGTTGTAAGAATATATTACCAAAATCAAATGTTCTTAAAAGGTAAAGTACTCGTTAGCGTGTCATAGCGTAGTCATAGCGTGTATTTACCTCAAGGGCGGGAAGTTCATTTTGAGCTAACATCATCTAGGCGGTGCGGTGTAGGCATCTCTAAGTAACCTTCAACTCGCGTCTTAGAATTAGGTTTATTTGTTATGTTAAAGTAGTACTAATATGAACTTCGCGTTTACTGTGTTATATATTTCTTTGTTGGTAGGAATTTAAAATAAACATATTGCTTATTGCAAATAGATATGTATTCGTCTTTTTCTACTCAAACGTACCTACATACGTTAAAAATACATTGGGTATCTACCCAATTTATTTTTAAGAAACTGCCTTTTGAGTACTTTCTTCCGAAGAACCCACATTTACACAATTCTTTTCAGGTAAGTACCTACATATACCTACTTGTACCTATGTCTAATAAATATCGCATATATATATTGTCCTTAAGCACCTGCTAACAGTGTATATAAAAGCTTTAAGCGTGATAAACTTTTATTGGAGAGTGATCTGTGTTCTATTTAGAAATTACTTGCATTGCTACATTACGTTGCATTGATTTTTTAGTAAAAATTACATAGGTACATAGTAAAATTTTATACAAAGGTAAGCGTTTGTAAAAGGCAGATAATAACAACAGCACTTTCATAGAAAAATATATATAATATACACACACTTATCATATAAATATTAATGAGATATTAGAAGAATAAATCGTATTACATCGATTTATAAAGATACGAATTGTTGCTTTAGATATTTTTGGAATTGATACAGAAATGAACAAGGATTAAAACAGGACTCGTTAGAAAAACATAATGTGGTATAAGTTGTAACAAACAATAATTACTTTCACAAATTGACATATTATTATAAATATTTAATAGTTCAGTTGTCACTTTATACAAATCACAAATATAGGTAATATACATTTACAACATATACCTAACTATAATAAATAGAAATTTTATGAACTCTAATTACGTAGTAAATTAATGTAAGGTTAATACATATAAGGGTAAATAAATATTGTAACGATACACAAATAGAGATACTTACATACTTATATATTTTTGTATTTTTTAAAGCAATGAGTATGCTTGAACTATTCTTAAAATATTAAAAAAGAAATTATAACAAAAAATTATGATTTATTTATATTTCTTTCTTAATATTTTAGGTACATATATGTTTATATTTCTTATATTTGACTGATACAAACATATTTATTTAATTATTTTATTTATTATTTATGTACAACACACATAGAAACAAGAACACAAAAACAGTAGTACAAACAATACAGTGAGCATAGTACAAGGGCACTGCTTATTCCTAGAGGAATCTCTTACAGCAGGCCTGAACGGAGATGTAGGGGTGACCATAATTAGGTTCTATGCTAAAAGAAACTTTGGATTTCATCCATGTTCACAAAATAGCGAATAACTGTTATATGTTATATGTATCTAGGATAAAAAAATAAACGAAACTATATTATTTGTAATAATCAGTTAGTCCCTACATAGAATAACTGTGTTACAATAAAACATAGTATGTGTACAAATTCGAGTCATAGAACAATAAGTAAGTTTTATTTAACGATACGGTAAAGCTCATGTTTTCTTAATTTTTTTTAAATAGAATTTATAACCACTTTTGAAAATTTTATAGCCCATCAAGAGCAGGTTATTATGTGGACTGTTTTCCTCAGCCTGTTCCCAGGTCCCAACTGAAACTTGATAGCCATACATTTGTTCCTCATAACGCAACCTAGAGACTGCTAATACAGTCTCTAGGTTGCGTATTAGATGACCCTCGCCGTACAAGTACAATTTTATTCATAAAGAAAAAATATTTACATCAAGATTCAGCGCAAGTTAGTACCTACCTAGTTAAGAAAACTATCTTGACGTGACTTTTGTAGCGGAACCCATGTGGTAGTATAGCCTATACGTATAGGTTACACTGGAGTAGTAGTTATTTGATTATTTAGGTATACTTTAACATTGCCAAACCTACGGATATGAATATAAACATGTTAGAAAATATAGAAATCGAAAAAACTATCAGTCTTAGTAAGTACCTACCACAGATCCTCACAGTAAAACCAAAAGTAGTTCAATAGTAAAAAATTACAACTCCAAACGACAAAAAAATTGTCGGTTCAAATAATCTGCGAGAAAATATGCTTGGCAAACCACTATTTTTAGCTCTTTCCCCTAGTGGGATGTGTGAGAATAACGCGTGGCAAATCAGTTCTGCAATAATTTTGTTGATGACGCAAATTTTTGTAATGAAACCCGAGGCATTCCTGTGAGACACGTTTTTAATTAAATGCGGTGGTAAAATATGTTATAAAAAGCTTTGTCACCAACATAAGTATTATTTTAATAACTAGAGTATTGGTGAGGTTACTATTGATAGTGTACGTTGCGAATGCAGTAGCCCCAGTGCAGTAATGTTCGTATGTAGGTAAATGCTGCATACAGTGCATTGCGCTATCCTGTTCAATATTAAATGAATGGCACGCGACGGGGGCTTTAATTACCCACCACAGAATCGAATTCCTCGCTTGTCTCAATTAGCTCACCTCCCCACAGACGTGTGCAACTTATATTAAAACTTATTTTTTAAATTTTCACATTCAGATTTTAAGAGTCCGTTGCTACCTCAATAAGCAATTTGTTAATATTGGAATTTTTGCAAGATTTTCTTTGCTATTCGTAGCTATTATTGATATTTAAGCGATTTTTAGAGAATACAGATTTAGAGGCTTCATTTCTGGCTAAAATTAAAAATTATTACGACTGCATACGTTATTTCGATTTTCGATGGTAAATTTATTCCCTCTTTAATTAGCTAGGTCATCATTCACCGAGCTTTTTTCCCAACTTAGTTGGGGTCGGCTTTCCAGTCTAACTGTGATTCGGCTGAACTTCAATATTTTCCGTGAAGCGACTGCCATCTGACCTTCACAATCCATGGACGATATCGAGTTCTGTAGTTAGACCGGTCGGATTTTTAAGGGCTCCAACTACCCCTAACGACTGCCATAGATGTTCGTATGACAACCGGGACCGACGGCTTAACGTGCTCTCCGAGGCACAGAGGGGTCTCAGTGTCTTAAGAAATGGTCACCCATCCTAAGACCGGCCTGACTAGATGTTGCTTAACCTTTGCAATGTATTAATATTGTCGGTTACCACTAGACCACGAGCCCCTCAATTTTTTAATTAGCTAGGTACTTATATTAAAATGAAGAGCAATTACCGTAATTTTTGAAAAACGAAACATGATATAAAGGAACCACCAAATCGCATTAATTTATCAAAAAGAATACGTAGAATATGTTCTAAGAATTTAGATATGAAATAATTATAGTTAAGATATTTCCACGTTTATAGAAGTTCACCCACTACATCAAGCTAAATTTAAAACGTAAAATGAGGTCAAAGACGAAGTTCTATAAACATCTCGTGTTCTTCCATAGTCTATATTTTCTCCTAATTTCATTGTCAACAATATCAAACAGTGTCATCATCCAACGAGCCTTTTCCCAACGCGGTTGGGGTCGGCTTTCCAGTCTAACTGCGATTTGGCTGAACTTGGATATTTCATGTGAACCGACTGCCATCTGACCTTCACAACCCATGGGCGATATTGAAGTTCTGTAGTTAGACCGGTCGGATTTTTGATTTAGGGCTTCGACTATCCCTAACGACTGCCATAGATGTTCGTATAACAACCGGGACCGACGGCTTAACGTGTTCTCCAAGGCACGAACAGTATCAAACAATGACTGACATTTCGTACTCATAGCGATATATCGAACAGTTATTTACTCTTTTCAGCAGTGGTTTTTACTATTTTCCTCTTGAAATGTAAATATTACCTACACCGTTCAGAGTTTGAGGTTTGAAGTATTGTCAAGTTACATTTAATGTTAGTTCGCAATAGATTTTTAACCTGACTTTCAATTATGTATTAGGGTACCTACACTTTATATAAATACTTGGTTATGATAGGTACTAACGATCTATGATAAGTATGTTTTGATATTGTTTACATCATGCCAACGTAATGCTGAATGAAGTTCAAGAAAGTTGAAAAATGTGTTCTAGCTATGAAGAGACCACCAGTCTGCGCATGGAACAATTGTATTGCCATATCGTATCCAGTGGTTCCTGACACTTGCCAAATTTAAGACGTGAAGCTATTTCCTACATAATGATTTTGGTCGTACTCCCCTTAGGTTTCTCATGCACGTCTTAAACTAGAAGAGAGCGGTTGGAAAAATGTTCCTTGGTTTACTTATTGAATGTTTAGGACTAAATATTACTACTCCAAGTCGTGATAGTCCATTTGATGGGTACTAATTATATTGCTATTTGACATGTTCGGATTCTGGTTATGTTCAATACAGCGCTCATTTCTAAAATGATACTCAAAGGAGATAACGAATAGAAACATATATTTTTGTTACAAATTTAGTAGTCAGATTAGTTCAAATTTTACAGTTTTTGATCATTGAGGTATAATGTACTACGTACTAGAGAAGCCATCGTGAAAAAAACCTGTGCTCCGTTTTGTTAAAAGTTAAAACTAAACAGCGCTGCAGCGATGCAGCAATAATTTGACCGTCTGATGAACTTTTACAAACTAATAAAATAATAAACACGCAGCGTGCACGCAGCCACAACGCAGCGCTGCATTGCTTTTTGCGACAGTTTTCCCGAGCGTCTATTGGTTGTTCAAAGTTCTATTAATAGCGTACGCTTACATAGAATAAGTAATCTGCCGAACTCAGAACACTCAGACATTAAGTATTATACCTAAATGATTAATGAAATTTTATTATTAGGTAGCATTATACAATGTTGATATCGTCGAGTGGCATTTATTTATACTAGTTATCACGGCGAACTTTGTATCGCCTCAAATATTAAAAAAAAAAGAAAAAAGAATATTTTAATATTTCATGCAAATGTATGTATTATTAATTATAATTAAAAAACGCGACGGACGGACAGACAAATTATCGTATTAAATATATAGATGATAATTAAAAGAAATCAAATCAAATCAAATATTTACTTCTTTAAACTTTCGCGTTTTGTACACATTATAAACTTAAGACTAACGGGTCTTTTACGCGATTATTGAGATTTATACATACCTCTTTATTACGTTGGGTAGTCTTAAGTTTATAAAATAAAATATTTATTTACTATCACCTATATTTATAACACCTTTAAATCCAAATAATAATGAAAAATATTAACATTATTAAAAATATTATTAGTGATGCAACGAATAAATCTTAGTAAAAAATATACGTCGATAGTGTCATCTCTGCGCGCACAAAATGTGTTACTCTTTGACATTTTGCTAAAAATGATCATCGCCGCTCTGGGACGCGTCGTCACAAGTAACAATTTAAAATATAATTAAATAAAGCATGCATTAAAGACAATGTTAATTGTACTTACTGCTGAAAGGTCACTCCATGATTTTTACTTATGTTTCTAGAGTTGTTAGATCAGTATCTCAATGCACACGTAGGCATATTTAAAAGAAAAACTTCGCACTCAAAATACTCAAATGTGTCACGTTCCGGAAAGCGCTCGGGACAGACTAAGTGAGTTAGAGCGCGCGGACTCTAACTCGTGTTACAATCAATTTAGTTGAGGCGTCTTCTCTAGTACGTAGTACATTATACCTCAATGTTTTTGATAGGAGATTTAATTTTCAAATCGAATAATAAGAGAAGTGACCAAGTAAACAAAGTTCTGTACAGATAGGTAGTGGGTAGGTAACTAAAAACTATTCGAGGAGTTTCACAAACTTATTTACCCTACTTTGGAAATATTTAAAATCTTGAATAAAAAACATAAATATAACGCTAAGTGGTTAATTCTAATTATAAAATAATAAACACCCGGTTAGCATTTAATGAGTTTAATTATGGGTACGAGTAACAAACACTAGGTCGTTCTTGGCACGTATCCATAACTACAAAATTAGTTAATATAAAATAATCACTCGTGGCTATCACACATAAAATTTTAGTTGTCACTCATTAAAACCCAGCACTTGACCAGTGCTCACAAAGGATACCAACTTAAAGCCTTTTCAAGTAGGTAGGTAATCCTAAAATGACCATTGAAAAGCAAATGTCGAGATTCTTGTTCTTATTCTGTTACGCCTTGCCTGCCAGCACCACGTCTTGTGACGTTTCTTACCAGTACCTATACCGACGCATTGATAACTCAAAAGTCTACGAAAGGTAAGAGAAAAACAAGAAATCTCTTGTTTTTCTCTTCGTCTTCAAGGTTTTGCATTCGCATCGCATGCATCTACGGAATTTAGAGCATTTCATTGTATGTCGATATGCTTCAGTCACAATCAAAACCACAAAATGCGATGGTGCTGGCAAATTTGATAATTGTGGAACTGCAACCTACTACATTTAATGCATGTGACATTGAATACATATTACATACTGTTGTATTACGCTGTTGCGCTATTACGCTGTTGCGCTGTCATTAAAACATTTAATTTAAAGCTTCAATAAATATAATACATATATGTACTTAGAACTCGTGATGATAGTATGGGCCTTAGTCCGATGCCGGGTTTGATAAGTGACCGTCAAACTCTATTTGTACTCGTATAACTAACTTGCGCTAAAAGCGTAATGCATGCACCGTAATATAATTTATTGGCACCACAATTTATTATACATATTAATAAAATATACAAACTATATTTATTACCCACTCTATCCTAATAAGTAAATAATACTGCACACATGCGTTATTTGAACAATCTATAGAAAGATATAAACAAGCAACTAACTGCGTCCAATGCGATTGCGCATTATAGACATGAAAGCACAACACACCTTGCTTACAACTTCATTAAAATATCTATTAATATTAATAAGTTAAAAATCTTTAAATTATTAGAATGAGATGAGAATGCGATTAATAAAATCAAACATAACAATAAATTAATAAGAAGTCAATGGGATCAGCTATGATGTGATGTATAATATGAAATGAAACATTTTCACTAAAATCCCAAGTAATGCAGGTAACTAGTACCTAGTACCAATAGCGGGACGAGCAGTAAGTAGGAACAATAATGAGCATAAAAGAATAATAAATCTACTTATGTCAGTCAAAATGATGAGATTTAGTGATTTGTTTAACAAAGGTGCCGCAACACCAAGTAGACGAGCGTGCTGAACGTGAAGCCGTCGAAGGCGAAGGAACAGACAGGACGGCCCTCAGCGGCGCTGTTAAACTGGGATGAGATCCGCTGCGTCTCTCTCGTCCACACAACAACTTCTGTCGACGTTCTTCCGAATACTCCCAAAGGTTAGGATTGGAACGATTCATATCGAATTTTCGTTCAGACAAGAGTCTCCTCGTTTCCGGCCCTCGGTAAACGTACGAGTCCGCCGCAGAGGAACTTTTGTTGCGCTTCACTTTTGTCGATTTGTTACATCCAGGGTAATCGGACGTGTTACTTCGCTGCACGGTCGGAAGCTTAGTGTAGTTATAGTGAGGTATGTTAGTAGCGGGTGCGTGATATTGTACTTTACCAAGAGATAAGTGGCCGCAGTCCACTGCAGGTGCGATAAAAAGGCAGCCGCATGTAACAAAATAGAAAGATTCAGACTACCAGAACAGTATTGAGTTGCACATCTCCCTGTCACATAAAACCCGAACCGAATGTTGATTTGAAATCATCAAGCAGATGGAAGAGAGCGTTTGTTGCAGTTTGTTAGTGACAAGGTTCATTGTCGTGGTGATAGTTATTCAACAAAATGCAATAGTATTATTTTTGCTTGACGTTAACATTATAATACATCGACATACGATAATATAGGTATTTGACGATAATATAACAATAAATAATGTCTACAGCGACAAGCTACTCTGTACTACTTACTGGTATTAAATAGAAAATTACTTAGTACAAATGACTACTACATTATACGTATATCCAAATAGTAATATCACTTCAACAAAAACTAATAGGTACCGTGAAATAAGAGAGATTACTAAAGCATGCTACACATGCACATAAGAGATTTGTGCCTTTAGATATCGATATGAATACTGAGCACTATAATGAGTATTGTAAATAATAATCATATTCGAAACCTTTACTTAACTTAAATTGAGGAAATATCGATTTCAAGCGCTACTTTTATGACTAGCGAATATTTGGTATCATATATTTATATTATACATATATTTTTATTCTAAAAACCAACTGATTATACGGTTTCTTGACTTCGCATGCCTCCTCCTTGTGGACTCGAAAATCTCCAGCGGTATATTGGGTACTGCATAATAAATACGCTCGTGTTAGTCATACCTCCTACTACGAGTACGAGTATATCTATTCAGAATTGAATTCTATGGCGATTATTATGTACCTACTAGTTTTAGAATTAAAAGAAGTTATATTTGTGTATATGAATATCATTTCTTATAATAATGACTTCACGAGTTATATAAGTATACGTCTAATATAATCTAGCACCAAATTTCGATGGCTTAAATATAATATTAAATTCTATACACTACATATAAAAACCGTAATTCCCTTCGAGCATATAATACAAACGCAATGATAAGACAGGATACTCACCAGAACTTACAGCATTTCTGCACCGCGCCGAAGTACAATACGCTTCGATAACTTTCAAAATAAGTGCATCTTCTTCATAAGAATTGGACTTGCGTTGATGCGGAGCGTAAGGGTGAGTTGGGCCGATGTTCTCATCGGAACCGACCGTGAATGATTGAGGCCGAAGTGGAGGCGCCGGGCGTAAACATGTTATGCTCCATCCTTGACACAAGTAGAAAAAAAAGTGTGTGTGTCAGCTCCGACGCACGACTGGAGTTTACTCCTTAAGTACGAGTATCTAACCATAACAAATTAGAAAGTTGCGCACTAGAGGTGCGCACCAAAAACGTGACACGATTTTCGTTACTTGTTAGTAGGTTTTACCCCTCGGATTTTTCTCATACCGGGCGCCTTATATATGAAAATCGATTCTTAAGGAGTAAACTCCAAAAGCTGCTCAAAGCTACTCAAAATACATCAACAAGGATCTGCATCTTACCTATCTACATATACATCTGACCGACGACGGACGTATGAATGTGTACAACTTATAAAATGGGGGTAGGAATGTTTAGAAACATTTTAAATGCTTGTTAGTAAGACGGCTATCACCTTTACCAAGCGGTAAAGACGGTTTACAGGAACGTTAGGTATTGAGCAGGAGCCTCGTCTATCTGTGAGGAGCAGGTGAACTGCGTGCAGGTGAACACAACTTCGGCAGCGGGGTTACAGCCCTTAAGCCCCCCACAGCTCTAACTACAACCTGTTTAAATGCAAGCAACAGATTGATCAAACCATTTCGGTCAGTAGGATTCACAATTAGAGACAGGTACGTAATAAGTTGAAGAAACTATTATTATATTTTACCTTTGTTGCTGTAAGCTGAGCCTGATGTGTCGATAAAGTCTATAGATGAGAATTTCTTGCCAATGGGAGTTTTATTTGCCTTAGCCGGAGATTGGTCAAGAGAGTCGCATGAGTTCAGCAGCCATCGCGCTGATTGGTTCTTTTGTTTATTTTTTTGCGTTTGTTGAGTGTGTTGTGTGTAGCTTTGATGATTATTGAATGAATGTGATCTTTTATGGTTTGTTAGGCCGGACGATAAATCAGAATTATTGCTGTCGCTCATGGCCATCTGTGGGACAATAAATTACGATTACATCACTTTTGCATTATGCCAATGAGTCAGGTTTGGAAGTAGAACTAAATATATTTGTAAATAATTTCGGCAGTTTACAAAAGTTCAGTCTAATAAGTCTAATAAGCCTTGGTAATACATTTATAAATGTGTAATAGATATATTTTTTAAGCTGACCTCCTAGTTGCAGAATGTAAAACTATTTATGTATAGTACTTATTCTCGGTCTACGAGCTTCCATCCAAGCCCATTCAAATGGATTTCCACACAGGAGTATTAATACTGATGGAAAGGACAGGTAAACAAGCCTTACCATGCATTACTTTCGACTTATTGGTTAGTACAATGACATGAGACTTTGCAGTGACATTTTTTAGTTAGTATGATGAATATATGTACACAGGCAAGGATGATCAAGTAAAGCACTGCAACACTGGGGAACTTTAATGACAGTATTAATCTAATGGTTACAAAATCTCAAGGCAGTATTATCTTCAAACCAGTGACACAAATCAGATCTTTACAAAACAACAATCCTTGCCTGAGTCGGTGACCACGGTAATTGGTAACTTTGCTTTCATCCACCAGTGAGCGTACAAATCAGAACGGTACACCATAAAGCCACTTTGAGCTTCTGCCAAACCCTTCTGCAATTTCGTTAAATCTTCACTGCGAGACCTGGTTTTACGCAATTCTGCATAATTTGCATCACCACTGAGTTTATTCGCTTTGCCAAACATATCACGGTTTCGAGGGGCATCGGCGCGGGAAGGCCTTCCCACATTAACATCTCTATTTTCAGCTGGATCTCGATATATTCGCATGTGGTAATGGAGGCTTGGTTTTGTTTTTTCTATTATATTCAAAGTACTCCATTGACAAGGTAATGGTTTCCGCACATTCTTGGGTAACTCTATATGAGTACTTGGCTTCCTGTAAATCCTGGGCGGTGGATCAGGCTTCAGCTTGATTTCTGGAACATAACTTTCAATGTTCCTTCTTATCGAAGTACGCTTAATCTGCGGTGTGGCCATAGTAGGCGCAACAAATGTTAGGGTCATATTTGCGTTGGATGAATCTCGAACGTCGAGACTATTCTCAGAAGTGACACTTGTGACGCAAGATGTTCTAGCAGTAGACCCAAAGGGTGAAGTGCACCTACACTGCTCTTCGAAAGCAGCTGCTTCTATTTCCGATAAAGTGATTTTCTTTCTACGATCAGAATCGTAACTCCGTTCCGACAAGTTAGTAAAAGAATCTTTTATATCTGATCCCTTGTCGTGCGTGTCCGATTCATTACCAGCCGTACCTGTACTTGTATATTCATGCAGGTTTAGGTCTGGAGAGGCTAAGTTACAACTACCCACAACACCAGAATCAGACGATCGCGGACTAGTGCATAGTGACCTATTACAACATTCACACTTTCGTTGAACTTTCTGATTTTCAGATTGTGAACTCATTCTATTCATACTAGGATCATTTTGTCGAAGGTATTCGGATTCTACCATAGATCGCGACATAGATCGTCTTATTCTTTTATCAGAGTTGAGCGAATGTTTTCGGAAGGGTATATTTGTGTTGAGATTTACATTGATTATTTTCAAATTTTCCTCGTCGGCGTTCCGAAACATTGGCGGAGGATCTATTATAATATTTTCTAAAGGATTGTTGGACTGTTTTGGAGACGGTGGGTCGAGGCTATGCAGTACGTTTGAAACTTCTTCTTCATTTTCTTGGTTTTGTGTATAGTTTTCCTCTGCAGATTTCCATAGTTTAGCTACTGCATCGTATTTCGCACTAGGATTTGGGAAGCTACGCCTTGTAGTTAAAAAGTCACTTTCGTCACTTCCAAGTCCAATTTCGGTATTTTGATCCATATTAAAAATATCTTCACAAGCCATGGAAGGTTTGATTTCAAAGCTGGATTTATTAGTACTTTCGGAATGTAAAGCAAATGGATTATAATCACTGTCAACAGGTTGATAAACATTTTGGTAATATTGACCACTGTCCATGGTTGTAATTTTGCCGTTATTTAGATTGCTGCCTTCTGTAGGAATAAAGATATCTCTTGTACAATCTGCTTTGTATAATGCACGACTTGTATCCAAGTGAGCCTCATTTGTCTTGTCAGCATATTGCATAAAGCGAAAATCACTGCCCCAGCTGCTATTAGACGATGCCGTTCTTGGACTATCCATAGCATCTTGCCTTGATACTTTATTGTTACTGTAATGATCTGCATCCGTGCAACTGGATGTTACATAAGACTCGGTATCCTGATCACTCTCATCGCTATCTGAATATGCAGCGTCAGTGCATATTACACCATCATTGTCTATCCGCAGTCGAATACGATTTTTATGTCGCCTCATCACTGGCATACCCGTCAGTTCGAAAGCCTTCGCCCAGGTTCTTTCATGGAGTAGTTTGCGTAACATTTGTCTGGTGATAACTTTTTTCTGAACCAATCTCGCGAAATACTTCGTCAGTGAATAATAAGGTGAGGCAGAAGGGTAACTAGGCGGTGGTAGTGTCACGTGATATAGGCTTCGGCGACTAGAGTTGATGCTAGACAATGCCCCTTCAGAAGGAGAGCGCGTCAACTATACAACCAAAATGATAAGACCTTAGTTTGTACGTCATTCATTTTTATACTATTTCATTTATAAGGCAGTTACGGAAGAAGTACCGTAACGTTGAACAAAATGAAAATATATAAATATACATAACAGTAAGATTATGAAATTATATACAGACTGGAATTTAGCAGCCCTATATAAATTAATATTTAAAAGTATAATATAATTTTGAATATACCTACAGCTTTAAATAACGTAGCAATTACGTGTATACTGACTGTTCACGTAAAAAGAACGCTAGGTGAGAGTGGGAGGGGTGTGTTTGCGCATCGGTACTCACGCTCTTACTAGCTGTTACTGCCATATAGATCGATAAATCCTCTACTGCGCCGCTTGAAGGTCAGCGTTCTTTTTATGTGACGTGAGGTTATACCATTTGGAAGATAAGATTGTAGATGAGAACTTAGAATACAAAAAACCGGGCAAGTGCGTGTCAAGCCACGCATAAGACAGGGTTCCGTAGTTACCCATAAAAGTTATACTATCCGTTATAGCTTTCCTTCAAAGTTTATAACATGGACTACCATCATAATTCTTTTCAGATTCTTCACGTCAGCCGTTGAGATTTTAGAGGGAGGGACGTCCTGTTTTCGCAAAAACATGCTCTTCGAAGCTAAATATACCAAACAAACGTATACCTAAATCAAAAAATCATCTTAGCAACCTCTCAATGTTTTTAAAAGACCTCACACGATGAGGTAGACGCGAGAAAAAAATATCATACCCACTTAACGTGTGTATTTTGTTTTAGCACTTTGTTGGCGTGGAAAATATACATATCCATGCAAAGTTTCATGTTTCTAGCACTAACCGTTTCGGAGGAAAGCCGAGGACGGACGTACCTACGGACATGACGAAACTATAAGGGTTCCGAGACTTTTACTACTGAACCCTAAAAAGAACTTAGAATAGTCCATATAATGTTACTTACATGAGGTAATGACTGTGGCTGTCCAGGTTCATGAGCAGGACTACTGGTGTTCGAATGCTTTTGCAACAGGCTCACCCAGTTATCGGCTTCGGCCCTAGTTTGACAAACCGCTACTATTGTATCTATCATTGGGCCACTTATTTCAAATGCATTTTTTCTGGTGTCTGTGTCATCTAATTTGCAAACTGTTATGCCAGTTAACGGAAGACAACCCTAAAAAAACATACGTATAAATCAAAAGATAATAAATAAAACTAGCAACCCTTAGCGCAAACTGCGCAAGTAATAATTTTTTTTTTTTTTTACTTTTTGTCAAATTTCTAATCTTATCGCACCACTTGAGACCACGACCTTTCCAACGGTGTGCCACACTTGACTGTGCGACTCTTAGTTTAGGAGGAGAAGCGGCTTCACTGGCGTATTATATATATAGATGATAATATATAAAAAATAATGTCATGGGATACAAATGAGCCAGATATAAGCGAGCCTGTGTACAGTGAGTGCAAATATTATAAAACAACATCAAGAAAAGATGGTATATTTACGCATTTTCATACAGTAGGTACTAAGGTACGTACCTCATAAACAAAAGCAGAAACTCTCTTGCTTACTGACAATAATAGCAACGCTGAAGGGAAAAGTACAAGGTAGCGGTCTTGGTGCGAAGGGCCGACGGCCACACTTCCCATGTGTAGAACATCTCCTAGAGAGGCAAGTTCCCCGCCAGGCCACCCACGAACTTCTCCAGTCACAACTTGAAGCTCCAGTTCTTTTTGACGTCTTAATGCTGCACAACCACTCTGAAATTTGCGTTCTTTTAGTTTCATAAGCTAGCAGTCTGGTGAATTTCATACCGCCTCAAATTAAAAAGTTTAAACATTCTGAACTTCTACGAATATATTAGGGCCAAAATTAGCGATGATTTAGCGGTCATTTGTAATTGACTATATTAAGATAATTAATTTGATAGTTTGTGAAATAGTTCGATTAATTGGCGACAGTCAGACCACATGACGAATAATATACTTATAGTAAACACTAATAGGGTTATAATTGGAAGCATGGAATGCTCGAACAAATAAACATTCGATATTTGAACGCGCTCAGACGTTTTCATCGTATTTAGGTGTTCGATTCATAGTCAATCACCTAATTTCGATTTGCGGTGGTTCGTCAATCGATATTTAATTATTGAACCCTCTAAACAGGGGTTCATGGTGTAGTCATAATTACTGAATTTTTATCAAGTCTCACCATACCTGACTTAAAGAATTGTGATCTGATTGCTACAGTTGTACAACTGTACCAATGTCAGAATATATTGTTCCTGAAAATAATCTTCTTAAATATCATATGAACAAGTATTGGATATCTGTATAATGTACTGATATTATGCAGTTAGAGCATGTTGGTGTAGACCCTGGCTTACTACAGATCTAAGTAATTAGAGTAAGTATTTTACATTGAAGTGAGCAACTTACAGCAATATCTTTATACACAACTGATGCTCTATGTGTATCTCCTCTATCTGGGTGTGCCTCATGAACGTGCCTCGCTAATTCTTGAAGCATAGCAGGATATTTCCCTATCCGCCTGAATGGTTTTGATAAGCCAGCCGTCAATACTAGCACACCAGGGCAAACAGCACCAGCATTCTCCATCCATGTGTTAAGTTCCTCTCTAAAATGACAAAAGTATACAGTGTAAGGAATGATTTATACTAGAACAGGCCATACACAGACTGAGGTGCATCCGAAGCAGATTTGTATAATGTTGAGTCGCTTGTGCCCAGACGGGACACGTAACAGGCACTGACACTGTCACAAAACAACACTGTAACATTACCTAGCCCATTTAACCTGACCGGTTTCGCTTTACAGCATTATCAACAGTTCTTCTACACTGTATCACATAGGCATAGGTACTTACACATTCTTAAACTTTACCTACTTATTATTGACATGAGCTGGTTTTGAATAGCTGAAATGTTTACTCACTTATACTTATCCAGAATACACACAGCTTTTGGATGACCAGCACAATATGCTTGATGGACAGCTTTGATTTTCGGTGCCCAATGGAGAAAGAGACCTCCAACTCTCTGATCTGGGCCAGTTTTTGTTGCACATTCATCAAGTAAAGCCAAAAATTGTTCATGAACTTGTAATACTTCATTAATGTTGCCAGTTAATTGTTTAAATTCATCTCTGGTTAGCCTAAAATTGAAGAACAAATAATATAATATGTACAAATTCATACACAGTAGATAATGGCAAAAAAAATTGTAAGTAATCTTTATACAACATGTCCCAAAATTCAACGATAAGCCAGGACTGGACGATGACCTGGTCGATGACTGTTCCAGCTCATCATTGAATTTTGGGACATGTATATAAAACAAAGTCAGGTTGGTTAACAGCTTATGTTTATGTTAGTAGTTTATG
Organism: Nudaria mundana; assembly: GCA_963556515.1. Classification (NCBI taxonomy): domain Eukaryota; kingdom Metazoa; phylum Arthropoda; class Insecta; order Lepidoptera; family Erebidae; genus Nudaria; species Nudaria mundana. Next base: position 12,017,376 of record OY748291.1, read on the forward strand.
GCTCGAGAATGGCTGGACAGATTTCGCTAATTATTTTTTGTTGTTTGTATTTTTTTTTCTTTATTTTTCCAAAAGTACTCTTTTTGAAGAAAAAAAAGTTGTGCAGAAAATTGTAAATATTTATGCGGTATGAAAGTTTGCCGGGACAGCTAGTAAAATAATAGATAAACCAAACTGGTATATTTCAAAAAGGTTGCCTGGGTGAAAATTGCTCTTTAGCGATCAGGCCTGTTGTACATTATTTTCTAGGCATTCTTTTTTTTCCATACTAAAATTATAAAGAGGAGAGATTTGATTGTTTGCTCTTTTGTATGTTTGTTTGCATTGAATTTAAGAAAAAAGAAGAAACCGTTTTTGAAAATTATTTTACTAATATGTAGCTACATTATACCTGAGTTCTATAGGCTACTTTGGATTCTCTGAATTCTGGTATAAAGAAGGTATTTGGCATTGTAAAAACTTACATGTCACTATTCTCCAAAGGCTGTAAAAAGTTGCTCACAAGTCCTTGCATCTCAGCCACATGGGCTTTTTCTGAGTCTATAATGTCTTTAAGAACTACATTTCTAAAAGCTTGTATCTCTGAAGCTGCCCTTATTGGTGATGTTGTTACTGAACTAGATTGTTCTATAAATAATTTTGTAAAATCAATTAATCACAATTAGACTAAAAATAAGCTTTGATTTAGCAACCAAAATTGTGTATACATTTTTAGATTCTAATAACTAAAGTGTTAGGTACTTTTTAACTCGCATATAGTCTATCTTTTTAAGTCAGTGGTTCGATTATTACCCAAATACAATATTTATATTTAAAAAAGTATCCTCTGACAAAAAAATGAGTTACATTATTTTCTCCAAAACAATAGGTAAGTTAGTATAATATAAAAATCCACATACCTTTACATTCAGTGACATAATTACTAGGGAACCATCCTGTGGTTTCCCCTAAGGTTCCCTCCCACCACCCACCTTCCTCCTTCTGGGTTACAGTAATAATATCACCCTTCTTGAAACACAGTTCATCATTGTTCTTACCCTTAAATGAATAAATTGCTTTGACCAAGCAATTTTCAGTTGACATTTTTACCAATATTCTGCAACCATGTCAGGTTTGCTACAAAAAATAATACACAGTAGTGACTAACTTATCTAGTGACAAGATCCTTTCCGAAAATGGAAATTGTATTCATCATTGCTTGGCAAGGACCATTTTCATTAATCCCGTACTTCCGCCCAAGGGACAACAGGAAGTCCTGTTATTTGTAAAAGCATCGACACTTCACAAACTTGTGTAAAAATTATTGTACGGAAATTGAATTATCATAAAATGCCATAATATAACGTACAAAAATCAAATCGCAAATCCACAAATTTTCACAGAATCGGTTCCACTTCCATCCATTCCATTCCAAAAATAAACACACCACACCACAGACAGAGAAGATGATTGTCAATGTCATGTCATTTATGGCATGTTTGTTTGGCATTGCATTTGTGAGTGCACTGTCAGACCATAGGTTTTAGGTACTTTTCTTTTTAATTACGGCGGGACCATAGACTATTATAAGTTAAAATTATATTATGGGATTATGGGTAACTCCAATAAAAGTTCAAATCAAATTAATTCCACGTACAAAAAAATGAGCCCCGCCTGCTTGTAGTTAAATATTTGGTTAATTGCATGGTTGCAGTCGGGATTTTTTATTACTTAGGTATACCTACTTGCGAACGCCCACTCGACAAATGATATAACAACAAAACCTTCCTCGAGAACCACATTATCTATTGGTGAAAACCGCATCAAAATCCGTTGCGTAGGCAGTTTTAAAGGACGGAACATGTAGAATGAACACGTGAAGCCAAATTACACTTTCAATGTGTGCGTGTGACTCCGATTTCCGTGTACCGATACCACTAACGGCGTGTGCGTAATGTTGCCAGCAAATGAAAAATCTCCAAAAAATCTTAGTGGACATATATGATGGATAATTAATATTTGTTATAGTAAATGTTATCTGCAATTATTTTATATCATTTACACATATGATTATTATGATATGTGCCTAAAATGGGGAAGTGTTAAAATAAATGAAAACGTGATAAACACTGAGTAAACACACTTTAATTACTAGCTTTCAAAAAAAATCCCATAATTAAAATAATCCTTTTTAAGATGAATGAACAAAGCTCTATTCCAGTGTAAGTACAAGTTACAGTCAACAACAAAAGTTGATTAGCACAAAAATATTTATTATTCTTTTTTACATCCCAATGCATGTGCCACGGCAATGTACTAGTAATGTTAGAATACCCAAGGACAAAGTTAATATATTTCGTGTTTTGTTTATGATTTTGTGATCGGTTTAACAGCTATAGTGATCAACAGATAAGAATTATTGGTTAAGCTACTTTTGTCGTTGACTATACATGAAGTATATATCAATAGTCGTTAGGTTAAGACTTAGGCCTTTGTAGTGTTAGACTGAAATTAAAATACTGACACAGTAACATAAATAAATTGGATCAGAACACAGGCTGGGAGGTCAGACAGCAGTCAATTCCAAGATTGCCGAAATACCCAAGCCACGCATAGTAAGTAGATCCCGGACACAGATGTGATCGGGAGTTCGGGACTAACGCACGAATGATGATGATGATAATTAGAAACATCGAGCTTGTCAACATTGATGACACTGATTTTTTTTACTCAGTACTTTATAATTCCCATAAATACTGCAAAATATTTTGTGGAAATGATGAAAAAATTATGGCAACTCTGTATGGTATGGCGGAGGTTTTGTGTTCCTAGTTTGTGCAACTAAAATATTTAGAAAAATGTTATGAAATCTAATAAGAAATAGTTAATTACTTATGAAACGATAATCCAGCGTTCTTCCTATGAATAGTTGAAGTGTTTTTACACCTTTTCACCACACAATACGGCATATTTATAATATTTTGTTCAACCGTGATCGCACGTGCGTACACACTCGCTGCTCACAAAGGAGTGCGAGCGGAATGGTATCCCATTGCTATATAGTATCCCTTTTGGCGGCTTCACTCGCTAGTTCTATTCGTTCCGTCTATGTTATTCTTTTAGTCTGAGTTTTAAAGGTCTAAGCATACACATAGGGAACGGTAGTGACTTTGTTCTATACCTACTATGTTATATGATTATGATGATTTAGGTACAGCTTTCTAATTTAATCTAATATACCTTGACACTCAGGAGATAAATAACTTTCATTTGAGACCCGTCATCAAAATCCATCCAGACGTTCTATAGAGGGAACAAAGAAAACTCATCAAAAGAATTTCATGATCATGATGACTAAGATCCAATACCACTTCTACAGAACAAATGCAAAGACTGCCTAATGGTTAAAGGAGAAGGGGGTGCCAAAATAAAAGTCATAATTATGAAATTACAATAGATCATTTTGTCATAGATAAATCTTAAGAAAATAGAAATTTACATAACATTCCAAAACTACCATACTTGATTGATTATTTTACACCAAAGTAAACTAGGAGCTGCGGTCCCTGCCGTGGTACTGCGCTGCAGCATGCAATTGAGTGAAGCGTCTATTTCTATTAAGGCATTATCTATCTATAAGGAGCAGGTTTTGTTGGAGCAGGTTTTCTTCGAATTTTGATTTAGGACCTTTTTTTTTAAATTCCGCGGCCCAAGGCCGCGGCCGCTCTAACGTCCGTTGCCGGGCGTCTCTGGTTACAAGCAGAACGTATTTCCAGTGGTGTAATTTGGACCCTAAAAACAAATTATTGACATATTTTAATTCAATAACTTTTTTTTGAGGGTCCTAAATCTAAATTCGGTCTCGAACAAAACCTGCTCCTGAGAATTCTTGATTTTTGAGTGAAAAAATCATGAAAATCGGTTGGGTAGTTGTCGAGAAACAATTTCACTTCGCATTTGAGTTACCTGATAGAGCTCTGCTCGCTTCGCTCAATAATATATCTAAAAAAAATTAGGTCATAATTATGTTTCTGGCTGAAATAAACTGTGAATTAAGTTATGGCACAAGTTTTTTGAAAAAGTGTAGGTATACTCCTTCCTTTTTTTTTATAAAATCATAGTTTTCAATATTTCAGATTATGGGTACTTATCTTGAAAAATGTTTACTGCACAAACATCATGTCTTCAGAAAAATTATTACATTGCAAAATGTTTAGCCTACTTATAATAATTAATTGATGGCAAGAAATATGTTTCTATGCACTTACAGATTCTGTAAATATTGTATACAAAGAGTAAGACAAGACAGTTACAAAAGAAGGCAGATCAAATAGTATATGTATTACAATTAATTTTGTATTAGACAGTATTTACTCAACTGGAGTCCTTTGTATACTACAAAGTATTCATTGAGAATAAAACTGGTTAATTAGGTTTATAAAAGTTAATACACTTCTCAAAATGCCTGATCAGTCTAGTGTCAAATAACTTCAGCCAGTAATAATTATAGAGATTGTACGGTTTTAAAGAAAAGTTACATAAAACATATAGGTATATAACCTACTGCTTATGTTAGATTTGTAATTATTATCTTATTATATTTTCTTATATTTGTAATTATCTATATTTTAACTTCATTATTACAAAAATTCATCACACCAATCTTTTAAACATTGGTAACAATCTGCGGACTGCTTCGAGTTTGCGTTGCATGTGTCTTTCAACCATTCTTGAAATAGTCCTTTGTCTTTCTTCAACAATAAAAATTGACCAAGTACGGTATATGCCTGTAAAATAAAATATAAGATTTATATAAGGACAATTACTCATCATTTAATTGAGGATAAAATTCAAGTATATGCCTGTAAAATTACATATAAGGTTTATTTAAGGACAATTACTCATCATTAATTTAGGACAAAATTCTAAAGTTTCAGGAAATTTCAAATAAATTAGTTTATCTAAATATATTTACACGGCTTTTATAATACTTCAGTTTTGCCTTTTTACCCAGTTTACTCATGCACTTCGCTCATCACCATTTTGGAAACATTCACAGCTTTTGGAAAAGGTTGACACAATCCATAACACCCTCAGTCAAGTTTTAAATGTGGCCTTGGATGACCATGCCTTTTATTTTATTTATTAAATGCGCGGCCGCACCTGCATTGTCGAGCGCCTCCAGTAAGCACTGAAAGAATTCCCAGTGGCTCCCGGCGGACCTTGGTCACCTGTGTGGCCGCTGCGTGGTGGTCGGGTGCTACCCCCATCTTTGGGGTCGGGTGTTCGGTGAGTGAAGGCGTGTGTGGGGGAAGCCCCACAGCACGCAAACGGTGGGTTGCTAATCCATCGTCCTCAGGCCCCGAACATGGAGGTCGATGGTCCTGCCGTCACTTCTGCGACGCCCTCGCCGCACACTTCGGAACTCAGCGGGGAGGGTACGCTCCCTCACCTACCAACCGCCTCCTTTACGAGCATTACCTGCTCGCAGAAGGACATGGCCGCGTTCCACTGGCTCCCGCTAGAGACCATGGCTCGTAGCATAGTCTCCAGCGAGAGGGTATCTACACCCAGGCCCACAACGAGGGCCCGCTGACTCGCCCACGCTGAGCATTCCACCAACGCGTGGAATGCCGTGTCTTCGCCGGAAGCATCACAGTGTTGAAACACGGGTGTGACCTCACGATACATGCGAAACAGATACTCACCGAAGTTTCCGTGCCCGGTGATGGTCTATGTCGCACGATACGTGAGGTCACCGTGCTGCCTCTGCAGCCACCCTCCATGATCGGTCTCACCGCCGCGATGGTGGTGGTTCCCCACTTTGGATGCTCAAGTCGCACTTTCCATGTCTCCTGTTGAGATCTGTGCGGAGTTGGGACTCGATTTCTCGAGACGCAGGCCTGGGGTCCCGCTCCAGCGCCTCTTTGTGCCATTGAATCAAGGGCTCTCGGAGCGGCGCTTCCAGGTCCCATGGAGGGGTCGCGGTTAGAAGACATGCAGTCTCTAGGGAGTTTGTGCGGTACCCTCTTATAGTCCTGACGGCCAAGGTCCTCAACGTTCTGTGTCAGTCTCGCCATCCATACAGGAGCCCCGTACACGGCCAGGCTCCGCACGATCCCCAGGTACAGTCCCCTGCAGGTGTCCCTACCAGTTCGCATGAGTGGGCTCGGCGTCCGCAAAATTAATGATATTAGCCTACCGGCGTTTCTGTCATCGGTTCACAGCACTGAAGACTTAACCAAGAAGATTTTAACTAACACACTGGTTGATTCAGAGGTGTTGTATAAGACTGATGCCATAAACGCCTGGCAGGCTACTGGCCCCTTCACTGATCTGCCATATCAACCATTCTCTCAAGAGGCAGTGGGACATGCCGCTCTGTAATCTAAGGTGAGATGCACTAATTAATACTTCTTCAAAGGTTTCAGAGCGAGCGTATTTGCTGGCTGTGGGAGAGTGGGGCTCTGGATTGTGGATCAAGGCATTTCCTTCGCCCAATATAGGTACTATGTTGGATGATACCACTTTCTGCAATTTATGACATAATTCGTCGGGCTCTTTCCACCGGTATCCTAGCAATTCGTGAACCAAATGGACTGGCACGTGGCGATAGAAAGAGACCTGATGGAATGTCGTTATTACCATGAAAGATGAGAATGCCTTTAGTGTGGGACACAACATGATTTGACACTCTGGCGCATTCTCACCTTCCTAGTACAGTGGGTTGTGCTGGCACTGCTGCTGCATCAGCGGAAAGCCTCATACGGTGCAAATACTAAAATTTTGCAAAAGACTACATATTTGAGCCATATGGGGTAGAATGCAATACATGTAAGGTAATTAGTACAAGTAGGTACATATTTCATAGAATTAAAATAGAAACTGGGAACATACATTACACATGAGTTACAGAAACTAAATAGGTAAATTTTTCACAACCACCAGCCTGATGGGACTCCATTTCTTAATATAAGTAAGTAGATCTATGGGAGTGTTTATAGGTACAAACAAATGGTGATAACGTAATCAGAGGAATAATTTAAGGTCAAAGCTAAGACTAAAGTATATAACAATATTACAATCCTTTAGAATAATCTTCATAAATATGTACCAGTAATAATCAGTGTAAATTTAAATGTCACAAATATAACTTTACCTTATCAAATCCTGCTCCTTCAAGCCTTTTACCTAAAACTTCACCAACGCCCGCTAAATCCGTTACTGGCTTTTCACCCATTGGCTCAGCCACAAAATTTCTATGTTTTTGAGATGTGCTAGACATATTGTATTAGTTATTTGTGTCTATTTAATTATTCACAATTGACTTTACAAACAAAAACCAGGTTCTTCCTTTTATCATAAAAAATATAGCAAACAATACAAAATGACAATGTTCTTTCAAGTGTCTTCCCAAATTAGGAATGGGCATTGAATCAACGAACTCCTTTTATTAACTGCTTTTCTACTATCGACGAAGTAACCGTTTACTCTTTTCTGAAAAACCAGTTGAATTCTTAAACTGTTTTGTAAACCAGTTGAATTGTTCAGCTGTTTTGTAAACGACACAGAGTATACTAGGTATGCAATGCATGCTACTAATTGCAAATGTTGAGCGGAGCAAATTTTCTTAATTTTTTTTATGCTCTTTTTTTATGATTTCAGAGATATGCACTCCCGGGTATGATGTCGACCAGCATGCCAAATTTGGTCAAAATTGGTCGAGCCGTTTCGGAGGACTCCCACACAGTTCGCGAGAACCAAGCGTTTTAAACGTTCGTTTTTCTGCCAAACGATAGTGGCCTGGAACGCCCTGCCTGTGCACGTGTTTCCTCCCACATATAATCCTGGGTTCTTTAAGCGGAGCGTGAAGAGGCACATCAGTAGGTCGTCAAGTTGAGGGCCACTCTCTATAGTATTGTGTGCTGTGAGAGTGGCCCACAATCGCTAGACGTCGTCACGACTTACCACCAGGCGGGCGGCGTCAATTTGGCGAACCAAATATAAAAAAAAATTGTTTGAGTGACACATTGAGATTTAAGTTTTTTAAGCGCGCATACAGTTATAGTTTTCTGGTGTTAATTAGTTATAGTTAATAGCTTTTAGGGTTCCGTACGAAACGATATTAACTATGCTATAAAGCTATTAACTTTGTGTGGGAGTCCGACTCGCACTTGGCTGGTTACAGACAAACTGTGAAAACAGTTTTGTGGGACATTGTATATAGATTATAAGAATTACCTACTTACCTATTAAATAAATAAACAAATAAAAATAAATAAATAAATGTTTCTTGTTGTTGTATAGTGTAATAATAATTAGAATTGTTCTTTAATGTCAGGTAAAGTGATAGAATAGGTACTTATCTACTAAAAAGTTTGAAATGTGGACAACGGCACGTAAGAACTTGTATTTTTTGGCATCACCATGAGAAAGGGATGCAAAGGGAAGTTTATATCATTGTTATATAATATTATAGAATATGTAGCGAAGTAAATTATAATTTATTAACTTTATATTTAAGTAGTTTGGTTTTCAATTAAGCTGCTCACTCAAATAAATTGCGAACCGGTTTTATAATTTTAATTATCGTTATTATATGAATTCAAACTCAAACTCAAAAATATAGGTTATAAAATACACGTCCAAAATTGACACAATTACTGACTTCAAATTACCGAAATTTCAACAAATAATTGTCGGAATGCGAACAAATTGCAATGAAACCACTTGGGAAGTAATAGCTTTCAATGAAAACAAAAAAGAAAATCAAAACCGGTTCACCCACCCAGTCCAAAGATAATTATGGTAAAAAAACACAGTTGAATTGAGAACCTCCTCCTTTTTTTGAAGTGGGTTGAAAATAACGCCTATTAACGTCGTAATGTCGATGATTTTAACTAGCTAAAATACATAATCAGTTGCAAAACCAGTTTAAAACGTCAACCTGTTTTTAACTAGTTGCCGGTTTCAGTAAACGGTTATGTTTCGTTGATTTTTAAACCGTTAACGACACAACTCTAAATTCCGATTTGTTTCATTCAGTCAGTTTCGTTTGCAGTTTAATTGTTTGATTTGACAAGCGAGCGGATGACTGACGGCTACCACAAACAAAGTTCATTATTTCCTTCTATTTATAGAAGGACAGGGTCTTATACCATACAGCTAAATTTTCAGCAGCGCCATCGGGAACCGCCGCACAGTAGGCTCAAATTAATTTCTCATAGAATTACGATATAAAAATTAAGATTTTTTTAAATTATTCTTTTAATGGTAATGTTCTACTAGTCCACACGAGTCTTTAATGGTATGGGTTCATTTTGTTTACAGTCATATTATCCCCGAAACTGCGTCATTTTGGACCTCATTTTTTTATTTTATAATATTTGTTTATTCTCATGTGGAGGTTAAGAATCATAGTGCGTGAGGTGTTTATAGTAGTCAGTATAAAAATTAGTCAAGTGCGCAATTTTTTTTAAAATAAAAAAATGTATGGACATTCTCACACAACATCATCTAACCCAATTTAAGCTAATTAAGCTTGTGCTATGGATCTAGACAACTGATAAATATGTATACTTAAATACATTTGTTTTTGTAAATACATACATTATTATAGATAAATTACACCCAGACACAGAATATATCTTTATGCTAATCTAATATTAATTAAATTATAGGTACATTGAAAATACCCAATCTCCAAAACAAACATTCGTGGATCACACAAATATTTGATTCGACCCAGAATTGAACCTCAGCGACGGAAGTCGCACTCTCATACCACTATGGGCCACTGGGGCAATCTGGTTATTAATTTTTTTTACAACTACCCTCAAGTCATCAGTCTATTATTCTGTCAGTATGTATTCTATTAGTCCGGTTTTTGCTTTTGTGATTAACGTACGCTACTATATGTTCGAATTATGGAAGGTTTATTTTCTAATCTTGACGTATTTTTAAAAGTAAAAGAAAGTGGAAGTTTAAAAAATAGTGAGATAATGTTCAATCTCGTTATATCACATTTAACGGAACAGTTAAATGACGATCAAAACAAAGCTCTCAAAACATTTTGTAGGACATATTGTTTTAATCTTCAAAGAAAATGGACCTTAGCGGGTTGCAAAAGTTCTGATTTGGAAATAAATATAGTTCTTGGTTAGATTCGCGTGTAAATTGGCCTGAATTTATCAATAATTCAGCAAGTGATAGTGAGAACGTGCACTCGATTGCTGGCCCTTCTTACGTAAGTACCTACTCCTTTAACAACTGAAACCGTTGGAACTTCGACTCAGATTAGTCCAAGGAAACCTTTTTCTGATTTAGGGCCTAAACAGAAAAAAAGCGAATTGAAAATACTGAATCTAATTCCTTTTCTTTTGACAAAGAAGAGGAACAGTCTTATCTTTATTTACGTTCATTAAAGGCGTGTGGTAAAAATGATATTGCTGAAATTTTAAATTATCTGCTCAAAAATCCTGAAGAGGTAAAACATGTAAAGGAATTAATTTTTGTTCCGAAAAAAAAACGTTATGTCTTCTGAAAAAGCCTTAGGTAATATGTTATCTTTAAAAATGACTAAATGGCAATATAATGCTATGAGAAAATCAATTCAAGACGAAGGCGTAGATTTACTACCCTCTTACTATTTTATTTAAAAGGCAAAAAATAAATGTTATCCATCAAAAGATGATGTGGAAATAACAGATATTTCTGCGCAAATAAAATTACAGGCTCTTTTAGACAAAACGGCAGAAAGACTTTAAAAATTAGTTGAAATACAAGACGATTACAATAGCCTAGAATTAACTAGTAAATGGGGTTTCGATGGTGCCTCAAGTCAGTCTAATTATAAGCAGAAAAGTGAGACCAATGATGATGATAGCAGTATATTTATGGGAGGCCTAGTTTTTTAAAACTAACATGTGGAGAACAAGTTTTGTGGGAAAATAAAACACCTAATTCTACTTATTTTTGCCGTCCCCTGTTTTTTTAATAAAGAGACGCAGTTAATAATTAGGAGTGAAAAGGAGAGGATAGAATCCGAAATTATAGAATCCGAAAAATATTTGTAAGAAAAACAGAAGGGTCAGAATACATTTTAATTAGAAATAGAGAGTGTCTAAATAAAGTCAAATAGTTTGTAGGTACCATTATAGTTTAAATTATTTATATATTTTAATTCTAATTATTATTATTTTATATTTTAACTACATGTATACGAATCAATTTTTAACAAAATTCAACAGTCTAAATTTATATTACCAAAACTGCAGAGGTCTACGAACCAAAACAAATATGTTTTATTGTAATTTATATTGCGCGAATTATGATGTGATAATTCTGACAGAAACTTGGTTGAACAGCAATGTATTGGACAGTGAGCTATTTGATGATAGATATGTAGTTTACCGAAGAGACCGTCAAAGCACTGGTTTTGATACCGATTTGGAGGGTGGCGGAGTGTTGATTGCTGTTTCTAGGAAATTTGATTCTAAGCGTGTTATTTCGTGGCAGAGTAACTGTGAGGATCTGTGGGTCATAGTTGATGTTCCCACCATAGCCACGGGTCGAATGGCTTTCTGTACAGTCTACCTTCCGCCACCTTTAACCCTGTCAAGAATAGATTATTTTGTTGAACAATGCAATAAGGTACTAGAGGTTTCAGACATGCCAATTTGTATAGCAGGAGACTTTAACTTAGGCAAAATAAACTGGCAGATAAATGCCAATAATAGTTCGTTATCGAATATATGTAAACGATTATTAGATTTTGTAAGCGTGAGTAGACTAAGTCAATTTAACAATATTAAGAATAGCTATGGCCGTACATTGGATTTGGTCCTGTATTCATTAACTTCTTGCTCAGTCTATCAAGCGGGGGGGCCGTTAGTGCCTATAGATAAAAAACATCCCCCACTCGACATTACGATTTCCTCATTAAAGGAAAGCTGTCTCCCCTTTAACCGAGTAAATACGAGGCCAAACTTTTATAAAGCGGACTATGAACAAATTATTAGCTATCTGAATCAGCAAGATTGGGCTCACCTATTCGGTCAGAAAAATAGTGTAAATGCCATGCTGAGCACATTATACAATATCCTTAATGTAGCTATTACCAAGTACGTACCAAACTGTAAAGCATTGAATGGTCACTATCCACCGTGGTTTAATAAAAGTCTTATTAGAACTCTTAACGAAAAGAAGAAACTTAGGAAACGTTTTGGAAAATATAAAAATCATATGGATGAATTGGAACTAAAACTAATCACTAAGCGATGTCAAAATCTGGCTAAATCTTTGTATACAAATTACATGCAAAAAATAGAATGCGAACTTAAAGAAAATCCTAAGTTGTTTTGGACACACGTCAAAGCCAAACACGGTGGATCCAGCGTATACCCATTGTCTATGACCGATGGCAACATTTCCACAACGGACGGCTCGGCTATATGTGATCTCTTCGCTAACTATTTCTCATCGGTATACTTGAATGACGATAGCTGTTCAGAGTATAAAACGGATATGTTAAGCTCGATGCACAATGTCTATCCGCACCAACATTTGAATATGACATTGTACTTAAAAAGTTGCAATCTATTAATATCAGCAAAGGAGCAGGACCGGATGGTATCCCCCCAGTGTTCATATCTGCCTGCGCACCAGCATTGGCACTCCCACTACAGTTAATTTACAATACATCATTGTCTACGGGTGAATTCCCGCGCGAATGGAAAAAAGCCAAAGTTGTTCCAGTTCACAAATCGAATGGGAAAGAATTAATTTCTAATTACAGACCCATTTCTATCCTCTCGACCTTCGCCAAGATCTTTGAGTCTATGTTATGCCCCTACATCCAACAGCATACAAAGTTGTACCTTAGCATTCATCAACATGGATTTATCACGTGTAGATCTACTGCCACCAATTTGTCTACTTTCTCTGAGGCTTTGATGCATGCCATTGACAGAACCCAGCAATTTGATGTCATATATACAGACTTTAGCAAGGCTTTTGATAGATTGTCCCATCAAATACTTTTACACAAATTAGCCGCTTATGGTATCACTGGTTCCTTGTTGGGGTGGCTAAACTCTTACTTAAGTGAAAGATCATTTTATGTTGTGGTAAATGGTTTCCAATCTACCATTCGAGGCATTACCTCCGGCACTCCGCAGGGATCCCACTTAGCTCCCATATTGTTTAACATATTTATAAACGATATCACGGATTGTTTTAAGTTTTCAAAATGTTTTCTCTACGCCGATGATTTGAAGTTTTCACGAGTTATCGAAACGGTAAATGACACTGAGCTACTGCAAGATGATCTGAACCGACTCATTGAATGGTGTAGACGTAATAGGATGGAACTAAATTCAGGCAAATGTTATTATTTAAAATTCACAAGGAAAATTAAAACCATTATGTCTAATTACTATATAGACAATCATAAAATTCAGGAAGTTGACAATATTAAAGACTTAGGAGTCTTTTTTGACAACAAAGTTACTTTTGTTCCTCATCTAGAACACATTGTCAAAAAGGCATCTAGGATGTTGGGCTTTGTCCTTAGAAATTCAAAGGACTTTAATAGTAAAACCAGAATCTTGCTGTACAACAGTTATGTGCGGAGTATCTTAGAATATTGTAGTGTTGTATGGAGACCTCACTATGCAGCACATATTCTACGTATAGAGCGAGTTTAAAAGCGATTTTTGTGGCATCTTGCATTTTCCATAGGTAAAGCAAAGCATTTACCTTCATATAACAGTCGGCTGCATTACTTTAGAATGCACTCTCTAACTGCGCGCAGAGACATAGCCGACGCTTTGTTTTTATACAAACTTGTTAGGAATAGGATCGATTGCCCAGACTTACTAGTGCTATTGAGGTTCCGTGCCCCATCTAGATATCCTCGAAAAACTATAACTCCTCTGTGTCCGCCATTGAGACGAACAATTTCAGGTGCTAACTCAATAGTACCTAGATTATGTAAAATAATAAATAGCTTCAGTGATCTTATAGACATACATCATGATACGATCAATACATTTATTAAAGTGGTTTCCTCCCAGCTGAAGCCCGCGTCCGCGTCCTGCACTGCAGTACCCATTGCATGACTAGGCTAAGTTTTATTGTGTTTATTTATCTACCTACCCATATTATATTTTATGTAATTTAAAATGAGTTAATTGGATGTAATTTTATTTGGATTTGAATTAATGTGATCCATTTTCTTTAATTTAACTTAATGTTATCTGTTTAGATTTATTTTATTTTATTTGATTTAATCTGGTTTGATTATTTTTTTGTTTAATTTAATTGATTGTTTTAATTACTACTACTATTACTACTGTTTTAATTTATCTCAATTTAATTTGTTTGATTTTGTTTCAATTTAATTTGTTTGCTTTGATATGATTTAATTTTGTTTAGTTTTTCTTTTTATGTTTGGTTTGATTTTATAATTTTAATTTATTTTATACCGATATTATTTGCGCCCTCGGTGACACAATGGTACTATGTACGGACTGCCACACTCGAGGTCTCGGGTTCGATTCCCGGGTCTGGTGGATAATGTATAATTCTCTTTAGAATTTTATCTAGATAATTATCCCAGAGTCTGGAACTTGTGCCCGGTAGATGGCAATAGGCTCGCCCCCTATTACATGGGTCCTAACATAGCTGGCGAGATGTGGGTGTGTTTGCACACCTCTGCCTACCCCTTCGGGGAAAAAGGCGTGATGCTATGATGCTATTATTTGCGCATGTGGTTAAGTAATTATTACACTTACTTATGTTGTTTATTGTTTTTAATTGTAATTTTATCAGTGTAATGATTGTTGGCTAACCTAATAAATAAATATATAAATAAATAAATAAATTAATTGTTTAAATGAAACTAACGTTCTAGGAAAATTTATTCGTCACACGTTACATTTAACTATGATTGATGGAAATGTGGCATCAGTACTGAGTGAGACCTCTTCACAAACTTGTGATATTTGTAAGGCCACACCTAAAGAAATGAATGAGTTGGACATATTGTCATAAAAACAATGGAATACTGAGGTGTATAAATTTGGCATATCATCACTTCACGCTTGGATCAGATTCATGGAATGTATTTTGCACATATCCTATAGACTAGATTTTAAATCTTGGATTGCGAAAGGTGAAAATAAAGCTAAGTTGGAAAATAAAAAGAAAGAAGTTCAAATAGCTTTTCAAACTAGAACTGGTCTGCTTATTGATATTGTTAAACAGGGTCATGGTACCACTAATGATGGGAATACTGCCCGCAGATTTTTCGAAAACGTAAATACTACTTCTTCTATTACTGGAGTAAATGAAAATCTTATTAAGCGGTTTTCTGTCATTTTAGAAACATTGTCATCGGGGCTTCCTATAAATACATTTAAATTTAAGGAATTTACAGATGCTACATTGGCTTTGTACATTGAGAAATATAAATGGTTTTATATGCCTGCAAGCGTGCATAAAATACTTGTGCATGGTGCAGACATCATTGCCAATTTCGGTCTTATCCCAATAGGAAAATTGTCTGAAGAAGCCGCTGAATCTAGAAATAAAGATTTCAGGAGGTATCGAGAACACCACTCAAGGAAATTTTCTAGAAAAGCAACAAATGAGGACATTTTTAATAATTTTATTGTTACATCTGATCCATATATTTCTACAATTAGACCAAAATTCGTTAGGAAACATAAAAGAATATCCAATGAGGCACAATCCTTACTATTTACTACTGAACAAGATAAAGAATATGACGAAGAATGAATGAAATATAATATTCGAGGTTGATTCTTACCTGAGGCCATTTGAGACAATTTTTTTTTTCAGGTTTAATATTGTTTTTTTATTAAAGAATTATTTTTATGTCAGGTGTTTAATAGACAGTCTATATAATTGTTTTTGGCAGTGGATTAGGCCTCTTGGGGACACCACTTAAAAAAAACGCACTTGGTTGTTAACCTCTGGGGTAGTGTGGAATAGAGAACATACACATTATGTATAATTAATATTTAATTAGTTAACTATTTTTAATTATTTCTAAGCATAACATAAGAATTAATTAACTATTTCATGTTATAACATTGTTACCGTATAACTTTTGAAATACTAACTTTTTGGATTTATGCCCATAACATAAACCGATTATAGACAGAAAAGGAATCACTTTCTGTAGTTTTTTCTCCCTAATTCCACAAAACGATATTTCAGTCCACTGTGCGCCGGGCGCCACTGGGAATTCTTTCAGTGCTTCCCGGCGCTCGGCAATGGACGTAGGTGCGGCCTCGACCAAGAGCCGCGGATTAAAAAAAACGTGTACATTCTTTAATTTTACGATTTACTAATTACTAATGGTCCACATTCACGATGAAACCATTTGGTTTTTGCAATCATCATTTTGTCAAAATTGATAGGCCAATACCCCATTTTTTATGGTTGTCGAAACATTTTGGATTTCCAAATAGATTGAGATCCACAGATAATTAAACTATGTAGTTGAGATACCTATATTTTGAGAATCACAGATAACTTTGTAATTTTATTTAATGCATTTCGGATATAAGTCCATGCCGCCGTTTTGTATTATAAGTCGGCCGTTTTGGACATAACTCATTATATGTGTGCCCGGTGACGGCAATAGGCTTGCCCCCTATTACGTGGGTCTAAATATACTTCCAAATGGTGGGTTTCTAATGCACCTCTGCCTACCCCAGCGGTGACATAGGCATGAAATGTATTTCATTCGGAGTTTAAGGGGAACGTAATTTCGGGAGCTATCCTTTTTACTCTATGGTGAAGCTATGCACAATGTGTATTATCTGTGGCCATGTGTTCCAAACGGTAAAAGGGGGACTGCTCTGACCAACTGAGCTACGATGACCACTACCGACGACATCGAATTTTTGCTTCATATCGTATTCATAATTTCTACATCGCGCTATTAAGGTTAGCGTTGGATCCACCTACCGCAGTTCTGCCGAACTGACGGTACCAGTGTATCGTGTTACAACAGCGAAGCGAGCGCCATCCCAAGTCTCTAGTTACAACGATATATAAACACTGAATTTTTAGATTAATCCTTACCAAATCCATATATTTTTCTATCTGAGTTAAATTGGGGTTACTTATTTTTAAATTTTACCTGACCTAAATTTATTGACAAAATACAATACCCTAAGTGAAGTATAAAATGTTTACTTAATATTAGATAATTCTAGAAACATAACTACAATATTTATTTACTTATTTATTTGAAATTGCAAACATTAATTTTTTACACTCTATATAATCTTTGAATATAAAAGAATGGTTGAAAAATGAAATGTTATTTGTTCCTGTGAATCACAAAGAAAGAACCAACATGCTAAACTATAACAGTATAGCAATATACATCTTCCTCTTTGATCACATTTTCTGATAAGTAGGTAACCCTTTTAACACAACATTAGAAAAATATGTGAGGTCAGATGGTGTATCGTTAACACATTAGAAGATTACTAAACTTGTAAACAAAAACTTGTAATGGGATTAGGTATTAATAATATAATATTATTATTATTAATGTTAGGACACTTTATACACAGCGTCATCTAGCCTAAAATAAGCACCTTAATGTGATATGGATACTAGACCACGGATATAATACTTATTTTAAATATTTTTTTTTAGATTAATTACACCCAGACACATAACAAATAATCGTGTTCAGCACACAAAGATTTGTCCTGGGTAAGAATCGATAAACTGCATTAAGGCGGAGCTAGCCGCTACTTTGTCCATAGAAACTTCTGGAGTCCATACCTCATCTATTTGACATCCTACAAACAAATTTTAAAGTTTTATCGTCTTGCCTAATCATTAACTGTGTCGGTAAGGTTTTAAAAATGTACAATTATGAACCATTAAAAAGATATAAGCCAATAAACATTGGCAATTTCTGCCTTATTTTTAATCAACTTTCTGTGTAAATAAGGGCTATAAGGAGTATAAAATCTCAAAAACTAAAACAGTGACGACAAAATTTAACTCTCGAAGAGTTCAGAAAACTTTATTCTAAATCGATACATGCAGTACTTTTTTCAGAATACACTTTTTATCAAAAGGCCTTTCGTGAATTTCTACACACCCGTTTTACGATGAATTATCGCTACTTCGCATTCACACGATTCTCCCCCATGCGGTGCGCGGGGTGCGGTTGGAGGAACACTCACACGCACACATGTGCAACTGTGTTATTTTACTACTCACGTACCCACACGCTCAAATTATTTCTAATAGAGTTCAGTTTGCTGCTGCGGCTTCTTTAGCTCGTTTGTATTTTGACTCTCGCTGCGTTATTATTAGTTATTTACGTAAACTACTACGCGGCGGAGTATGGGCATCTGTGCGCGTGGGGTACTTACCCTAATATAACTAGGAACACTTCTCTAGCAGAAAACCTGTGACTAGTGGTGTCTTGGTCAGTGGGTAGAACGCTCTTCCTGGAAAGGCAGTCACTGGTTCGAGTCCAGGCCAAGACCATAGTTATTGTGTTTCATATTGTAAAATTATATGAGAAAAAGTTAGCATAGGTAGGTACATATTATTTATATATTCGTTATAATATATTATATTTATTACCTACCTTTTTTTTATTTTTAACGTCCGTGCGGATGCGGCCGCTCGTACGACGTCCATTGCCGGGCGTCTCTGGCAAACCAGAGTTTATTACCTACCTAGGTATTATTACACTAATTTTCGGGGTAGTGAGTGAGTAGGTAGTTAGGTATGTTCGCAATCGCATGGTAGGTATAAAGGTAAATGATACTCGGTAGGTACCTACATATAGAAGGGGATTAAGACTGCCCTGTACCGCTATGCCCAGTAGGTGACGTGTGCGGCAGGTGCTTCATGTGGCCAGAACAACGCTGTAGAATTTGTGAAGGTAGCAGACATGCGGTAGGTAGCAGTGCCGGTGCGAAGGTATAGTGGGTCGGCAGGTGCGTCACGAACTGGGTGTAGTGGTAGCGGCAGTTGGAAAGAGGCAGTGGGAGAAACTGGTAAGATGCTGTCAATCTTCCCGGAAAGTTATCAGGTGCAGGTCAGACGGTGTTCGGTGGTGTGGTAGGTGGTAGTCAACCGAAATACTGGATGTATCATCAACACAGAATAGGTACCTAGGGTGGTACCTACCTAGTTTTGAAATAGTCAAACATCCATCTTCATAAACTTTCACATAAGCTTATTTATACTAGTACTTACCTAGTAGCACAGAATTCTTAGCTATAGGTAATTAGTACCTAACTATCTACCAAATTCTGTGCTAGGCGCTTTAGGTAGTATACCTACGCAGTGTAAGTTCAAAGTAAGTATAAAACCAGGTAATTAAACAATAAATAGGTATAGTTAGGTTGGTAACATTTTTCTGTTGTAAAGATAATCGAAAGAGTTCGGTGATTTACGTTTTGGGTCAACATTGTATAGGTACATCCCGCGCGAGAGAGGCCACGCGCGGGCGGCACGCCTGGCTCGCTTCAATGAACTTGAACATGTGTGCGTGTGCTGTGTCGTGTGTGACATGAGCCTGCTATTATACGTGTGCGCGCATACGTCTGCACTGCTCATCGCTGATGCTGTTTCTTTCTTACACGCTGTGAGGTGAAACAGCATGCTCCCGAGCAATACCTATCAACGAGTTTGAGCCGCTAAATAGCGCAACCTTAATAACAGAGAGGATGACCCTCACTGTCTATCACTTCTTGAAGACGACTTTTCATCCCCGAAACCATATTAAAACATGCGGCACTATTTCGCATTAGTTCCCAAGTTCTGTTTACCTCTTCATCCAATTTTTTTTTTGACTTTATTTCACTTGAGTCCCAGTTTAAAACCATCTGACCCCATAAGTTTTCTATAGGATTAAGATCCGGGCTTATAGCCGGCCACTCAAACACCGTTATATCTTCTTGTGCATTTAGCCAGTCTTGCACAATTCGGGACCGATGCACTGAAGAGTTATCCTGAACCAGGTAAATTTGTCCTTCTGGATATGCGACCCGCACTGAAGCTGTTGCAATATGTAAATCAATGTCAGCAGCAATAATAATTAGAAATATATAATATATATATATATATATATATATATATATATATATATATATATATATATATATATATATATTACATATTTATATATATTGATATATGTATGTATTAGTTGTATGTTATTATTAATTTATTTTATGTTAAAGAATATAATCATTTACTTACCTAATGTTAACCGCCCGCTTGTTCTCAAGTCTAATACGTTTTTAGGGTTGAACCGTTGGCCACAATATCACGGTGCCGCTCTGATTCATGAGTGAAAGCAACTGGGCGAGGTCCTTGGCGTTCATATTTTATATCACCCGTCGCTTGATACCTTCGAATCCATCTACGCACTGTATTTATCTGTAATGAAAATGATAATAAATAAAAGAAATTCCAAAAAACTAACTTGTAAATGAAAATGTAACATGATTAAGCAATAAATAGGTATATAATATATTTTTATCGTAACTCTTACCGTTATGCCCATATCTCGTGCTATTTTCTTTATGCTTTGTTCTTGCTCCCAGAGAACAATAATTTTAGCTTTCAAAAATGTTGTTAATCGAACCATACTTTCAATTTACTCAAAAAACTGATCAAAAACTTAATAAATTTAATAATATTACGAGGAGGATTAACACCAATGCAAATTACCACGAATTATAAAGTTACCTTCAATCACAGTTTAGTAAATAAGGCAAAGAAGTATTCTAATTGCAACCTTAAGCGAGCTAACACAGATATTATAATACTATAGCCGCAGCTCATACAGCAGATAAGTTTTTGAAGTAAAACATGACGGTAGTGGAACAAGCTGTATCAAGCGTAATCTATTGAACTAAACGAGAAATCTATACTAATTTCAACCTTATCTTTTAGTCTATTGAGCAGTTTTTATTATCACATATGGTGGAAGTTGAAATTTAAACCTTAAGGTCTAGAAAATTACACCGTAATCAACTTTGTTCGATAAAAGGAGTAATGCTATTCATATTTTCGCCATTATTATCAAGTGACCCGATAGCCTAGTGGTATAAGGCACGGCCTAGGTGATCGGCTGGCGCTGGAGATGCGAGTTCGTATCCTCAAACAGCACATAAATTAATGTGGTATTTTTTTGTGAGTAAATTGTATCTTGGTATACAATTGAGCCGAAAGACGAAAATATCAGAAAATTACAAATTAATATGAACATGCAAAAAAAAGGCGAACGATCGCATCACGTGACGTCATTCGTGAGTCATGTGACGCGGCGATATTCAGTATATTAAGTAAACATTTTAAACTTCACTTAGGGTATTGTATTATGTCAATAAATTTAGGTCAGGTAAAATTTAAAAATAAGTAACCCCAATTTAACTCAGATAGAAAACCTGTATACTCAACCAGAAATGGAAAGAGGAAAGAAAAAAATTCGAGAAATAAATTAATATTGTTTATGCAATAAGCCTATCTTTTCTTACAAACCTCATACCTACTATAAAATTTGATTCCTTAAATATTAATTAACAAAAAGTGCTTAAGAAAATAAAAATTAATTATATGAATAAAAAAAGAACTTGTGTCCGAGGATTTGAACCTCGGTTGCCGTGTCCACAAAGCAGCGGTCATAACCACTAGACCAAACATGCAATATACACAATGATTCAAAAAACTTTAATGCTTTCATGTCATTATCAAGGGGGGTTCCTTTTCTCTGAAGCTGACTGTACTAAATTTGTATATTGTAAAGGAGACTGCCCACTTTTCAATGAACTGCCGTTCCGTAACAAATAATTTTGTATGCGCGAAAGCGGCGTTCGGATATTAAATTGGATTGATATCGTACTTTCATAGGAAATAAAAAATATTCTGTTATTTTGTGGGGTTTTCTCTCATTCTTCGTTTTGCCGTTAAAATTAGAGGTTAGTTTTGAAGCAAATGTCCATCAATCCGTCAAATCAATTTTGTCCAAAAAGTGGTAATCGTTACATGGATGAACATGGATTGAATTCAAATAAGATAGAAGTTATAGTTCCAACACACTTATACATAACCCTGAAAATGTAATACCTACCTAGATACCTAAACATCAATGTTTATTGAAGCGACCGAAGTCTCCGTTTCAACTTGCAGACTGGAGAGAATTTCTTTCGTCTGTACCTCTACATGTCTACATCTACGGGTTCCGTCAGATCATGTTTGCGGCCGTATTTATCAACCGATTTTCATAAAACTACACACACACTCCTTGCTTACAATATGAATACATATGAATGACATTTTTTGGATTGGATGAAAAATGAAAGAGTAATAAAGAAAATTGAAAAATAAATATTCTAAACAAACCTCCGGTCTACGTTCTGTCAAGAATGCAATCCGTAACCATAGCACCCCATATAAATAAAATCAAAAGTCATGCAAATAAATACAATTTAAGAATAAACAAAGCCGCTCCCGAAGTCTACGGTTCACAGAACCACTAGTATTATAACTCTATTTATTGCATGGTCGCGCCACCATTCATCTAGTTGCAATAAAACTTTGTCAACCTATAGCTTGCACTTGCGTGAAAGTCATTGACATATTGATGTGCCTCTGGAAAACATACAGCATTGTTAATGAAGAAGCAGGTGTATACATATCTCTATGAGCGATCTTGCTACCGGAAGCGGAACTACGTTTCCGTGGCATTTGACAGATGTCATCACAGTTGCACCAGCAAGGTGGGGAGCGCCGCCATTTGAGTTTGTCATAGCGTTGTGTACTTTCAACGAGTGCGGTCGTAATCTTAAATTATTACGTCAATCCGTAAAAACTAATTAAAATTCGTTCACAAAGTGATAATATAATATGAAATCGCGTTAGTCACGCCATTTATTTTTACTATCGCGAATTAGAAATATAAGTGAAGTGATATAATTATTATGACTGACGAGTCATGCCATATATTTTCACCATCGCGAATCCGAAATATTTACGAATTAGTGAAGTGATAATAATATAATTATTGCGAAATCACGTCGCTCACGCCATAATTATATATTCAAATTCATGAATGAGAAATAATAGTGATATTTCGTAACGAACGTGAACATGTCTCATAAGGTTGGCGTTGGGGGTACCCAGTACCTCTCAATAGTCTTCATTAAACCCTACAACGACTCAACAACCTCTTTTGCAAGATAGAGAGGTGTCTTCGAGCCAGTAAGCGACGGAAAACGATCCCCAGGTAACAGTCGATCCTTGAATCGACGTGTTATACAACCAGGTCAGTTTTCTTACATATTTTATAATGCATTAACAGTGTGTTTTTAACTATGTACCTAACCTGAGTATAATCAGGGAACACGTATTTGAGCAGTCAGTGAATCTGTCAACAGTAAATTTTTGACAAACCCGTCGATTTAGGGTTAGAATTCATTTATTTATTAAAGTAACTAGGACTCATCGTGTTTAATAACAATACCATTATGTGAAACTAATTTTGAAGCTCTGACATGAACTATCAGCTCCCACGTGGCAGCATATTCGCTATAAAAAGGATGTTGCAGTTATATTCGCATTTGCAGTTCAGGGAATTAACGATGACACGAGTAGTTTGTTAGAGCAAATAGTGCATTTACACTCGGGCTTGCAATCTAATCGAATAGGCTCATAATCATTCTCATAAAATCAGAGGCCCTTTTTGATTACATTTCTGTAACTTAAAAACGTAAAACTCCTTTGTTTCTAAATTATCCGGACAGACATTGCAAATAAGTTGATGCAAAGGGCCGAATGTAAACACATACGAGTACATAGGTGTTATTTTTTTTTTTTTTTATGACTAAATTTCAGTGCGTTTTACCACAATCTTACCTGAATGTTAAGTAACGATGCGGTCTAAGATGAAGCACGCAAACTCAAATAATGCCTATTTACTCTTGCCTTGAAAATCCCAAGATTATATGTATCGGGGAACAATGACGCTGGAAGGGAATTCCATTCCTTAGCGGTTCGCATGATGAAAGAAGAAGCGAATCGAGAGGTACGAAGAGGTGGAATATCGACAACATACGGATGGAATCTCAGACCACGCCTTGATGTCCGATGATGGAATGGTGCCGGTGGAATTAATTCATGGAATTCCTGCGCACACTCTCCGAAATGTAACCTGTAGAAAACACACAGACTCGCAACCAGACGGCGATGGTTGAGGCTCTGAAGTCTGTTGCTTGTGAGCGCCTCATCGCTTATAAGTTTTCTGGCGCGTCTGTCAATAGCTTCCAGGGCCTCAAGCTGGTAGCGGGCGGATCCATCCCAAAGGTGCGAGCAGTACTCCATGCAGGAGCGTACCTGTGCTGAGTAAAGACTAAGTAGTTGACTCGAAGTAAAATATTTACGCACCTTAGAGAAGATGCCTATTTTTTTCGAAGCTGTTTTAGCCCTGGATTCTATGTAGCTTTCAAAGTTCAGGTTGGATGATAAGTCCACACCAAGGAGCTGAAGATGCTGAGTCACAGGTACAGGGACATCCCGGAAAGTAGGAGCCTTGGTGAACGGGCTCTTTTTAGCGGAGAAAAGACACGCCTGGGTTTTCGTAGTGTTGAATGTGACAAGGTTAGCATCGCCCCAGTCAGACACTGCCTGAAGGGTTAAGTTAGTGCGTTCAACCATTGCCACTCTACGATCGTCGATTTCCGGTTTTTTGGCCTTTGCGCTGGAGAAATATCTCTCTGCAACCGTGCTATCGTCCGCATACCCAAACATACCGGGTCTGAGCAGGTCGTTTACATGTAGCAGGAATAACGTTGCCGAGAGAACAGATCCCTGAGGTACCCCAGCGTTAATTGCCAATAGATCAGACGAGCAGCCGTCAACAACCACTCGAATAGATCGTTCCCTCAGGAAATCTGAAATCCATGCACAAAGATTAGCCGGAACTCCGTAAGCAGGAAGCTTGGTTATAAGGGCTTCGTGCCAGACCCTGTCGAAAGCCTTTGAAATGGCAAGTGACACAGCAAGTGCCTCACCATATCTTTCAAGAGCCTCACCCCAGATGTGCGTGGCATACACTAGAAGATCTCCAGTAGAGCGGCGTTGGCGAAACCCGTATTGCCGATCACTTAGGAGGTCATTATATTCGAGGTATGCCAGTAAACGTTTGTTTATTACACGCTCCATCACCTTACAGAGAATGGAGGTGATTGCAATTGGGCGGTAGTTGACAGGGTCTGCACGACTACCCTTTTACTCGGTACTGGCTGTACGTTAGCTACCTTCCAAGCTTTCGGAACTTTACCAGCCCGAAAAGACATACGGAACAGTCGTGTCAAGACAGGAGACAATTCGGCTGCGCAGTTCCTCAGAACAATGGCAGGAATACCGTCGGGACCACTGGCTTTATTCACATTTAGAGTGCGTAGTATTTTGAGAACCTCCTTTTGATGAATGCGGATGTCTGGCATTTTGCAATCACTAGGAGGTAGCTGAGGTGATGTTTTAGTACCAGCATCTAGCCGTGAATTTTCAGCTAACAGAGAGGCAAACAGATTAGCCTTTTCCACAGCTGTGTGTGCCAGTGTTCCATCAGGTTTCTGCAAAGGAGGGAGTGAGGATCGACAAAAGTTCGCCTCAACACATTTGGCTAGAGACCAGAACTCCTTACTCCCAGATGGGTAAGACGAGAGTCTGGCCCCCACGCGGCCAACGTGATTGAAACGCGCCTTCATCAGGACCCTTTGGCAGGACTTGGCTACCTTGTGTAGTGTAGGTATATCTAATATAAGTATTTAGTTACTACCCGCCTTAGCGTTAGCGGCAGGAATGTAACGGTACCTCTATAAGTCAGTCGACAATATACTAGTTAGCGATCAGCTGTTGTTTCATTGAACTCCCGATATACGAATATTACATTGGCGACGAGATAAAAGTTAGTGCGTGGTAGCTATTTGTGTCGGGTAAAAGTGTCGTGCTCACGAAAAACAAACCATGTCTATTGGAAAGTTGCGCGAATTTGATGTGCGGTCAGGTTTGTGGTCGTCGTACATGGACAGACTAGACATGTATTTTAAGGTCAATAAGGTAGCGGAGGACATGAAGCTAGCAACTTTGATAGCGAGTATGGGCGACGAAGCATATGAGCTATTAGTCAATCTCGCCAGTCCACAAAAACCGTCTGAATTGACTTACGAGACCGCGGGGAAATTGTTGTGTGAACATTTACAACCGGCGCCATCTTCATTGGCGGAAAGATATCGGTTCCGTCAAAAGCGACAAGGGGCGACGGAGGATATTGCGGCCTATGTAGCGGAGTTGAAGAAGTTATCTCGCTATTGTAAATTCAACGCCAACTTGAACGAAAGCTTACGCGATCAATTTGTATGTGGTCTGAAAAGTGACGTCATCCGGCAACGGTTATTTGCGGAGGAAGATAGCATTACATTCGCGGGGGCTATGAAGATGGCATGCTCGCTGGAGGCGGCGGAGAGGGACGCAGCTATAGTCGAGGGGTCAACCGAAGCATCGACATCGGTACCCGTGCATGCGTTATCTAACGAGGAGCGCAGTAAACGCGGGCCATCGTTCGGTGCGGCGAGATCGTCGGCGCGTGCCAGTAGAGGGCGCGCGCGGCCAGCGTTTTCCCAACGGTCAGAGCGGAATAACACAGCGGTTTCGAACAGCTGTACTGCTTGCGGAGCGGTGAATCATCCATTAGCAAAATGTCGTTATCGGAATTTTGTATGCAGTAGATGTCAACGCGTGGGGCATTTGCGCCGGGTATGTCCGGAACGGGACGGCCAAATGCATAATGTAAACATAAATCGCAGTGTAGACCGGGAAGTACATTTCGGTGACTTTGGTTCCAGTGAGGAAGAAGATGAAATGGAGTTGAATCTTATGGCACTAAACAGTTATAAGGCGGTGAGTTTACCAGTTTTAGTGGATAATATAGTGATCAATATGGAAGTGGACACAGGCACGGCTATTTCGTGCATAAGTAAGTTGGTTTACGAGTTAAACTTTAGCCATTTACCCATAGAAAGCGATAATACTGTTTTAAAGTTTTACGATGGTACTAAAATCAAGCCCTTAGGTATTATAAGGCCGCTAGTACAATATAATAAAGTGAAGAAGCATTTAGCATTGTTTGTGATTGAAGGAGGCTCCACTATTTTAATTGGTAGACAATGGTTAGCCGAATTGCAAATTGAAATACCCAAATTCCGATGTAATTTTATTGACGAAAATGTTTATAATAATGTTGTGCATATCGATAAAGAAATATGTATGTTACTCAACAGGTATAAAGAAGTATTCAGCGGCGGGTTGGGACGGTACACTGGTGGCAAGGCGACGCTGCGGGTGCGCGACGGGGCGGTGCCCGTGTT
This sequence comes from Nudaria mundana, assembly GCA_963556515.1. Classification (NCBI taxonomy): domain Eukaryota; kingdom Metazoa; phylum Arthropoda; class Insecta; order Lepidoptera; family Erebidae; genus Nudaria; species Nudaria mundana. The sequence goes on from OY748291.1 coordinate 12,044,810, forward strand.
CCATCGCGCGCGGCCGATACCGTACGCGCTGCGGCAGCGCGTCGATACCGAGCTCGACGCGATGCTGAGCACCGGCGTCATCGAGCCGGTGCCGTGTTCGGACTGGGCTTCGCCACTTGTGCCGGTAAATAAGGCGGACGGTACATTACGAATTTGTGCGGACTACAAGTCTACTTTAAACCCTGTGCTTTTGTTGGACCGTTACCCCTTACCCAAAATTGATGATGTGTTAGTAGGTCTGAACGGTGCTCAATTTTTTAGTAAAATTGACTTATCTAGCGCGTATAATCAAGTGGAATTAGACGATTCAAATAAATACACTGTAATTAACAGCCATAGAGGGTTATTCCGTTATAATAGGTTAGTTTTCGGTTTATCATCATCCGTGGGAATATTTCTACGCATTATGACGAATTTATTGCAAGGTATTCCTAATGTACAGTGGTTTTTGGATGACGTCATAATTGGCGGGAAAACTAAAGCTGAACATTTGCAAGCCCTTGAAGCGGTACTAAAACGGATAGGGGAAAATGGGTTAAAATTAAAAAAGAGTAAATGTGTATTCTTAGCGGATAAAGTTAAATATTTGGGTTATGTAGTATCAAAACATGGAATAAAAGCAGATGGTACTAAGATTGACGCGATTTTAAAAATCGATCCTCCTGGGAATATATCAGAGTTGAGGTCATTTCTTGGAATGGTGAATTTTTTTGCGAGGTTTGTCAAAAATCTAAGTTCACTTTTAGTGCCCTTGCACAGACTCTTGCGTAGAGAGGTTCCCTGGGACTGGGATAAGGAGTGTGATAACGCTTTTGGGAAAGTTAAAAGAGCGTTAGTGAGTAGTGAGGTCTTGGCCCATTATGATTCAACAAAACCTATTATCGTAACGTGTGACGCAAGCGGGCGCGGCGTTGGGGGTGTACTATCACAACGCGGCTCACGGGGGGAGCGCCCAGTTGCTTACGTATCGCGTACGCTCACTCTGGCGGAAAGCAATTACTCACAAATTCATCGTGAGGCATTGGCGATTATTTTCTGCGTTAAAAAATTTCATCAATATTTGTATGGTCGTAAGTTTATATTGCGTACAGATCATAAGCCATTAGTATCCATTTTCGGTCCTAGTGCGGGAATACCAACCATGACGGCGAGCCGGATGCAACGCTGGGCAGTTATTTTATCGGTTTATGACTATGAAATTGAGTACATTAAAACGAATGAAAATTGTGCCGACGGGCTATCACGATTACCAATTAATTCCGCTGATCATACACGGGATGTAATCCCGGAACAGACCTATTTACATTTCGCACAGGACGCTTTACTATTAGATTATAGGGATATCAAAAGACGTACGTTACGAGACCCTATATTGAGCCGGGTGCTTGCGTATATACGCGACGGTTGGCCACTGACCTGTGACATAACGGGAATGCAACCTTACTTTAATAGAAAAAAAGAGCTATACGAGGAGTTGGGCTGCATTATGTGGGGCCATAGGGTGGTAATACCGGACGTCTGTCGGGAGAGAGTTTTAAAATTGATACATGAACCCCATATGGGCATAGTTAAGTCGAAGGCTATAGCCCGCAGTTACGTGTGGTGGGCGGGCATCGACGAGGCGGTGGAGCGCGAGTGCCGCACGTGCACCGTCTGTGCAGCGCACGCGGATGCACCCGCCCGTGCCCCGCCCTGCGCCTGGCCATGGCCGGGACGTCCGTGGTCGCGTTTGCACGCTGATTTTATGGGCCCCATTGATGGAAAAATTTATCTGGTCGTAGTAGATGCTATGTCCAAGTGGTTAGAGATTTTTCTAGTGTCGAGTACCGCTGCACGTAGTACCATATCTAGACTTAGGGAATTATGGAGTAGGTTCGGAGTACCTAGGCAAATCGTCACAGATAATGGCCCACCGTTTACCAGCGCGGAATTTGGAGCGTTCTTAGGAGAGGATGGAGTCGAGCACATCTTAACGGCGCCGTATCACCCCGCTTCAAATGGAGCTGCGGAAAACGCTGTGAAAACGCTAAAGAAAGTTATTAAAAAGGCATTAACGGAGGGTAGAAACATTGAAAAATCTATTAATAATTTCCTTTCGTATTACCGTAACACTGAGCATTGCTCTACGGGCGAGACCCCTGCAATGTTGTTGATGGGAAGGCGTTTACGTACTCGATTGGATGCGCTGAAACCGGACCGGGAAAAGAAAGTGAGCAACGTACAGCAAGGGCAGATAAAAGCTAAGGGTGGGGTGGATAGGAAAGTAGAAGTAGGTGAAGATGTTTGGTATCGTCAATATTTGAAAGCTGATAACTGGCAGCCAGGTACCGTAGCTAGATCATTAGGGTCAACTGATTACACAATCGTAGATAGGAAGGGTAACGAGGTTCACAGGCATATCGACCAACTGAAGCGTAGGTCGAGAAGTTCGCTGGTGATCCCCACAGATTCTAGACGGTCAATTATCGACTTAAAAAGTGATGTTACGTTATCACCTAAACAAGTCGCGATAGAGCAGTCCGAGATAGGCTTAAGTACGGAGGAGGTTCGCCCGCCCTCCCCGTTTATGGAACAGAAACCGACGGAAGCAATTTCTCACAAGGTTGCGGCGCCTCCTGTGTCACCTGTACCGCCCCAACCTCGTCCCGTTCGAAAGTGTAGACAAAATAAGGGTTAAATGTAAATTTAATATTAGTTTCCTTGTAGTAACCGTGTACATTTATTTGTTGTAAGTAAGTATTTTATCAGGTACCGATGTCGCATATTCTTTAGGGGTTGCTATTGTTGTTAATTAAGTGGGGAGGGATGTAGTGTAGGTATATCTAATATAAGTATTTAGTTACTACCCGCCTTAGCGTTAGCGGCAGGAATGTAACGGTACCTCTATAAGTCAGTCGACAATATACTAGTTAGCGATCAGCTGTTGTTTCATTGAACTCCCGATATACGAATATTACACCTTGTTAAAGGCTTTCTTCTCTTTATGCGTGTCCGGAGATTTGCGATTTCTGGCAACAACGAAAGCTTCATAAGCTGACTGTTTGTCTGCCTCAGCTTTCAAACAGTCAGAGCCAAACTAGGGCTGAGCTCTGATGCCAGATGGCCGGTCAGAAAACGGAATAAAGTATTCCATCGCCCGACCGATAACCCCGGCAACAGCAGACGCGCAGCTCGACGGATCGCCAGAAGAAAAGCAGACTGACAGCCATGGGTAAGATGCAAGGAAATGACGCATCTCATCCCAATCTGCTGACTTGTATCGCCACACCCGCCTAGTGCCTCTAGGGCTGGGGTCAGGTGGAGGACACAAAAGTATGGACTTAACCAGACAGTGGTCAGAACTGCCAAGGGGGGCTGAAACTGACACTTGATATCGGTCTGGTTCAGTCGTCAGCAGAAGGTCCAGACAATTGGCCGTGTGGTTCTCAATGTCAGGTATTCGAGTTGCTTGGTCAACCAGCTGGGAAAGGTTCATAGACAAGGCAAACTTGTAGGCCTCTCTACCAGCATGGTCTGTTTTCTGGTAAGGGAACAGCCACTGCTCGTGGTGGGCATTAAAGTCCCCCAGAAAATCAATTTGTGCGGTCGGATACCTCTGTTGAGCCACATCGGCGGCCTCACTCAGATGGTCAAATAGCCTAGTTGTCTCCTGATCTCCGCTGTGCGATCTGTAGACACCCACATAAACAATTTTTTCGATGCCGGTGTCTACAAACACCCAGATTGAAGAAGATGAGGGATCTTCTAAGTTACGGAGACGCCTAGCGCAGATGTCATCACGCACATAGAAACAAACCCCTGCTTTTGTTAGGTGTATTTATTAAAACTTAAATTAATAACGCAATTTCACACAAAAATATACACTTGTATAACCGCATTTGCATAAATGCACATCCTTCTTGTGAGGATTTTATACTGATGTCACGAAATTCGCTCTGGTCTCGAAATTCTGCGCTTTATTTTTGGTTGGCACCTTCTTGGGTAAAACAAAAATAGCGAATAGAAAAACATCCCGGACTCGCGCCTTTTAAATCATTTATTATAATATATAACAATATAATATAATATATTTTATATATTCATACTTATGTCATACAAAGATCTTTATACATTGTTGACAGTCGCAAAAGGCAAACAAATTTAGGATATTTGCAATCAACGGATCTCGACTAGGTACCCTCTAATATATAATAAAAAAAAAATACTTTAATGATGCAAACAAGACGTATCATGCAGAGATCCGCTTTCTTGTCGTTTCGGACAACAAAATACCTCTTTGATCTATGGGTATTACACGTAGCCTCTGAGCAAATGCCCAGTTTCATTCTCGAAGTGTTTCTTCGAAAGAAAAAATATGAAACAATGCGTTCAAGCCTCGAGTTGAACAAATTTATAAAGGAAAAACTTTTTCGCCTGATATATCATACGTCCATTCTAGATTTTCTCCATCAGGGAGACTGGATAATTAAAATAGATATCTTTCAAGCACACTTCTATTTGTCGGGTGCAAAAAAAGGACACTACCATTTCTTAAGGGTGATTTACGAAGACCAGGTAAAACCAGACCAGCCTTACCTTTTTCATCCGTAACATCATAACATGCTGGGTCGCGGAGACCCTGCGTGCAATGGGTGTCGGGTTCTAGTGTATCTAGACGACTCCCTACTGGTCAATGAAGACCAGTCCAAGTTATGCTTTCAGGCTGCGGAAGCCGTGAAGCACTTGGGAAAATGCATTTTGGCTTCTAATGGTCAATGAAGACCAATCCAAGTTATGCTTTCAGGCTGCGGAAGCCTTTAAGCACTTGGGAAAATGCATTTTGGCTTCTAATGGTCAACTGAGACCAAATCAAGCTATGCTCTCAGGCTGCGGAAGCCGAGTAGCACTTGGTAAATCTATGATGGCAAATCAATTACGAGAAGTCTTATTATATCGCCAATGCAAGATCTGGAGTGTGTAGAGAGTCGTTGGCAGACAAGAGTACAAGAATACAATGGCAGTACCACGAACAAGAAGAATACCCTGCCTGAATATTGCCTTAGACCGTTGCCCCAAGAAATTTCATCAGAGTACTGCAAAGTATATTGGGCCAGTTAAACGTTGCGAACTTCCTGGTGGCGCGGTACAGACTTCACTGTTGAAGAAACTGTACCAAAATACGATATAGTGGCGCGGAGCTACGTGCCACATAGTGCTAATTTTAGAGAGCCAGCAACCCATTTCCTGGCGACGTACGCTTCGGATAGGGGCTGAGGGTGCTCATTTGAAGGGCAAGTTAATGTCCAAGACCATTTGCGAACTACCAACGAAATGGGCACTGCAGCAAGTGTGAGTTGCATAGGTAAATCGCAGCTATCGCGAGTGCATACACTTATCAGTACATCAAGTGCCAGACTAATACAACAACAAAATAGCGGACAGGCTTACACAGAGGCAATCACCAACATTTGTGAGTTGCTGGCTCCCTAGTGAATCTTCTACCTCGAGCGACTGTGGAAGTCTTTTGAAGGCGAACCAGGGAAATAACCAATAGTGTTAGTCAGTTGTTAGTGGCAACTTCTACCTCAGGCGACTGCAGAAGTCTTTTGGAGGTGACCGAGATAAACAACCAATAGTGTATGTGAGGTTTGTTAGTGGCAACTTCTACCACAAGCGCCTGCAGAAGTCTTTTTGAGGAGGACGAGGTTTACAACCAATAAAGTAAGTTGGTAATTAGTAGCAACTTCTACCTCAAGCGACTGCAAAAAGTCTTTTGGAGGTAAGGTTCGAGGGCGTCTCGAAAAACCGTCTTAGTACGTACTGATCGACTACAGTCATCGAAACAGATTAACAGCATACACAAATGCTCTCAGCAGAAAAAGGGTTATCTAACATTCTAACATGGGTGTTCCTCCACTAAACGAGTACCTAAGTCCTGGCAAATCTGAACAGTGCCTCGGGAACGTACCTAGTAGGAGTTACCTCGAGCTTTCTAGTTTCAGAACTTAAATCAATCTTAAAACAATCGAATAACCATTTAAAACTCTTTACGGAAAACCTTAATAATTGTAGTGACATCATCCTCTCCTCCACAGGTAAAACATTAAACCTATAAGTTTTGAGGAGTGGGGGGGGGGGGAAGCATAAATAAGTCACTCCAAAGCAATACTTACTACTCGTAAATACCTGTCGAAGTGACTTACAACCTATTTACTCGATATCTTGTCGAACTCTCTGAAAAACCCCCTATTGCCTTAACCAGCGGAAATTACAACAGATTTTATGTATCTATTTTTACAAGAAAAGTTAGGCTTTTTGTGGACCCCAAGAGCAAGAAACTTTTTCTAATTTCATAATAAAACATATTTAAGACCATAGGAGTAGCTAAACCGAAAGGTGTCAAACCATAATTCACATGGGATCCACAAATACTTTTAGATTGAATATCGATATAAGTAGTTTACGAAGATTTCATAATCTTATCAACCGACTTCCAAAGGGGGAGTAGGTTGTAGATTTGACTGTATGATTTTTTTTTATTGCTTTAAAAATCTACAGCCTTTTTTTTTCTATTACCCACAATTGTGGTCAATAAACTGATACCTGAAAATATATAAATACTCCTAATAGATGAATGTGCATCTAGTTAAAATATGAGAACGGCAGCAAAGGACTTAAGTAATTTATTTTACTATAAATATAAATATAAATCAGTCATAATGTACATAATAAAACTAGCTTCACGTACTGTAAATGGAGATTAGGTACACACTGTACTACATGATAACGTGATTTCCGCTTCTTCAGGTACTTACAACAGTGACCTGTTTCCAACGGTCAGATATCAATCCCTAGAGGAAAATTTAACATGGGGTAGCTGGAAATCTTCCTGTACGTTTTTATCATATAAAATAAAAACAAAAAATAAAAATAATAAAAACCGAAAAGAAAATCGAAATTTATCTTTCAATTCCCTTATGCCATCCTCACTTCTGTATGCATAACATAAAAAAACAATTTTAATAATTGTTACCTATAGCCTATTATAATTATAGATTAACTAATAAATGCGCACTCATTGTGTACCTATTCTTATTTTCATAGTAAAAATTTGAAGCCAAAAGAATTATAACTAAAAACTTAATTATCTTTATCCTTAATCATCATAGCGTTGTGTCTTTTCCATATTTCTCACCAGCAGATAACAAACGCGTCTTCATTAACAATGCTGTATGTTTTCCAGAGGCACATCGATATGACGGTTTTACATAAAAATAAAACCGATATTATGTGCCGAGAAGGAAAACATACAGCATTGCAGGAAGTTCTTCCTGGTGAAGACTATGACAAACTCAAATGGCGGCGCTCCCCACCTTGCTGGTGCAACTGTGATGACATCTGTCAAATGTCACGGAAATGTAGTACCGCTCCCGGTAGCAAGATCGCACATAGAGATAAGTATACACCTGCTTCTTCATTAATAATGCTGTATGTTTAATGCTGACTCAACAACCTCTTTAGAGAGGTGTCTTCGAGCCAGTAAGCGACGGAAAACGATCCCCAGGTAACAGTCGATCCTCGAATCGACGTGTTATACAACCAGGTCAGTTTTCTTACATATTTTATAATGCATTAACAGTGTGTTTTAACTATGTACCTAACCTGAGTATTATCAGGGAACACGTATTTGAGCAGTCAGTGAATCTGTCAACAGTGAATTTTTGACAAACCCGTCGATTTAGGGTTAGAATTCATTTATTTATTAAAGTAACTAGGACTCATCGTGTTTAATAACAATACCATTATGTGAAACTGATTTTGAAGCTCTGACACGAACTATCAGCTCCCACATGGCAGCATATTCGCTGTAAAAATGATGTTGCAGTTATACTCGCATTTGCAGTTCAGGGAATTAACGATGACACGAGTAGTTTGTTAGAGCAAATAGTGCATTTACACTCGGGTTAGCAATCTAATCGAATAGGGTCATAATCATTCTCATCAAATCAGAGGCCCTTTTTGATAAAATTTCTGTCTGTCAGTAAAACTCCTTTGTCTCCTAAATTATCCGGACAGACATTGCAAATGAGTTGATGCAAAGGGCCGAATGTAAACACATACGAGTACATAGGTGTTAGGTGTATTTATTAAAGATTAATTAATATCGCAATTTCATACAAAAACATACACTTGTATAACCGCATTTGCATAAATGCACATCCTTCTTGTGAGGATTTTATATTGACGAAACTAAATTCTGCGCATTATTTTTGGTTAGCACCTTCTCGGGTAAAACAAAAATAGCGAATAGAAAAACATACAGGACTCGTGCCTTTTAAATCATTTATTATATTATATAACAATATAATATCTGTTATAATATCTCAGGACCAGAAGGCTGGCTATTTTCTGGCCCAAAGAATAAGTATCGCCATCCAACGTGGCAACACAGCCAGCATTCTGGGAACCTTCCCTGTCGGCAATGACGCGGAGGATTTTTTAAACGATATTTTGTACTGTAAATATTTTTAGTCTATAATCATGTTTATTTTGTATATTGTAATTCTTATTGTAAATAAAGACAGTATTCAAAAAAAAAAAATTCTGTTATACATATAACAGATTTTTTTTTTGACATGTAACTATGAACATTCATAGTTATATGTCATATAAAGATCTTTAGACACTGTTGACAGGCGCAGAAGGTAAATAAATTTAGAATATTTGCAATCAACGGATCTCGACTAGGTACCCTCTAATATATAAGAAAAAAAAATACTTTAATGATGCAAACAAGACGTATCATGCAGAGATCCGCTTTCTTGTCGTCTCAGACAACAAAATACCTCTTTGATCTAGGGGTATTACACGTAGCCTCTGAGTAAATGCCCAGTTTCATTATCGAAGTGTTTCTTCGAAAGAAAAACTATGAAACAATGCGTTCAAGCCTCGAGTTGAACAAATTTATAAAGGAAAAACATTTTCGCCTGATATAGCATGCGTCCATTCTAGATTTTCTCCATCAGGGAGACTGGATAATTAAAATAGATATCTTTCAAGCACACTTCTATTTGTCGGGTGCAAAAAAGGACACTACCATTTCTTAAGGGTGATTTACGAAGACCAGGTAAAACCAGACCAGCCATACCTTTTTCATCCGTAACATCATAACATGCTGGGTCACGGAGACCCTGCGTGTAATGGGTGTCGGGTTCTAGTGTATCTAGACGACTCCCTACTGGTCAATGAAGACCAGTCCAAGTTATGCTTTCATGTTGCGGAAGCCGTGAAGCACTTGGGAAAATGCATTTTGGCTTCTAATGGTCAACTGAGACCAAATCAAGTTATACTCTCAGGCTGCGGAAGCCAAGTAGCACTTGGTAAATCTATGATGGCAAATCAATTACGAGAAGTCTTATTATATCGCCAACGCAAGATATGAGTGTGTAGAGAGTCGTTGGCAGACAAGAGTACAAGAATACAATGGCAGTACCACGAACAAGAAGAATACCCTGCCTGAACATTGCCTTAGACCGTTGCCCCAAGAAATTTCATCAGAGTACTGCAAAGTACATTGGGCCAGTTAAACGTTGCGAACTTCCTGGTGGCGCGGTACAGACTTCACTGTTGAAGAAACTGTACCAAAATACGATATAGTGGCGCGGAGCTACGTGTCACATAGTGCTAATTTTAGAGAGCCTGCAACCCATTTCCTGGCGATGTACGCTTCGGATAGGGGCTGAGGGTGCTCATTTGAAGGGCAAGTTAATGTCCAAGACCATTTGCGAACTACCAACGAAATGGGCACTGCAGCAAGTATGAGTTGCATTGGTAAATCGCAGCTATCGCGAGTGCATACACTTATCAGTACATCATGTGTCAGACTAATACAACAACAAAATAGCGGACAGGCTTACACGGAGGCAATCACCAACATTTGTGAGTTGCTGGCTTCCTAGTGAATCTTCTACCTCGAGCGACTGCGGAAGTCTTTTGAAGGTGAACCAGGGAAATAACGAATAGTGTTAGACAGTTGTTAGTGGCAACTTCTACCTCAAGTGACTGCAGAAGTCTTTTGGAGGTGACCGAGATAAACAACCAATAGTGTATGTGAGGTTTGTTAGTGGCAACTTCTACCACAAGCGTCTGCAGAAGTCTTTTTGAGGAGGACGAGGTTTACAACCAATAAAGTAAGTTGGTAATTAGTAGCAACTTCTACCTCAAGCGACTGCAATAAGTCTTTTGGAGGTAAGGTTCGAGGGCGTCTCGAAAAACCGTCTTAGTACGTACTGATCGACTACAGTCATCGAAACAGATTAACAGCATACACAAATGCTCTCAGCAGAAAAAGGGTTTATCTAACATTCTAAAATGGGTGTTCCTCCACTAAACGAGGACCTAAGTCCTGGCAAATCTGAACAGTGCCTGGGGAACGTACCTAGTAGGAGTTAACTCGAGCTTTCTAGTTTCAGAACTTAAATCAATCTTAAAACAATCGAATAACCATTTAAAACTCTTTACGGAAAACCTTAATAATTGTAGTGACATCATCCTCTCCTCCACAGGTAAAACATTAAACCTATAAGTTTTGAGGAGGGGGGGGGAGAGGGGGAGCATAAATAAGTCACTCCAAAGCAATACTTACTACTCGTAAATACCTGTCGAAGTGACTTACAACCTTTTTACTCGATATCTTGTCGAACTCTCTGAAAAACCCCCTATTGCCTTAACCAGCGGAAATTACAACAGATTTTATGTATCTATTTTTACAAGAAAAGTTAGGCTTTTTGTGGACCCCAAGAGCAAGAAACTTTTTCTAATTTCATAATAAAACATATTTAAGACCATAGGAGTAGCTAAACCGAAAGGTGTCAATCCATAGTTTACATGGGATCCACAAATACTTTTAGATTGAATATCGATATAAGTAGTTTACGAAGATTTCATAATCTTATCAACCGACTTCCAAAGGGGGAGTGGGTTGTAGATTTTATGATTTTTTTTATTGCTTTAAATATCTACAGCATTTTTTTTTCTATTACCCACAATTGTGGTCAATAAACTGATACTTGAAAATAGATAAATACTTCTAATAGATAAATGTGCATCTAGTTAAAATAGGAGAACGGCAGCAAAGGACTTAAGTAATCTATTTTACTATAAATATAAATCAGTCATATTATACATAATAAAACTTAAAATCAGTCATATTGTACATAATAAAACCTACTTCACGTACTGTAAATGGAGATTAGGTACAAACTGTACTACATGATAACGTGATTTCCGCTTCTTCAGGTACTTACAACAGTGGCCTGTTTCCAATGGTCAGATATCAATCCCTAGAGGAAACTTTAACATGGGGTAGCTGGAAATCTTCCTGTACGTTTTTATCATATAAAATAAAAACAAAAAATTAAAAAAATTATAACTGAAAAGGTAATCGAAATTTATCTTTCAATCCCCTTATGCCATCCTCACTTCTGTATGCATAACATAAAAACCAATTTTAATAATTACCTATAGGCTATTATAATTATAGATTAACTAATAAATGCGCACTCATTGTGTACCTATTCTTATTTTCATAGTAAAAATTTGAAGCCAAAAGAATTATAACTAAAAACTTAATTATCTTTATCCTTAATCATCATAGCGTTGTGTCTTTTCCATATTTCTCACCAGCAGATAACAAACACGTCTTCATTAACAATGCTGTATGTTTTCCAGAGGCACATCAATATGACGGTTTTACATAAAAATAAAACCGATATTATGTGCCGAGAAGGAAAACATACAGCATTGCAGGAAGTTCTTCCTGGTGAAGACTATGACAAACTCAAATGGCGGCGCTCCCCACTTTGCTGGTGCAACTGTGATGACATCTGTCAAATGCCACGGAAACGTAGTTCCGCTTCCGGTAGCAATATCGCACATAGAGATAAGTATACACCTGCTTCTTCATTAACAATGCTGTATGTTTTCCTTCTCGGTACATAATATTGGTTTTATTTTTATGTAAAACCGTCATAATTTGGAGCCGGTAGGTAGCACTGCAATCGGGTTATAGGACTGTGCCGTGCGAAGCCGGGTTGGGTCAGTTAGTACTTAATGCTAGAATATTAATATATATATAATAAATAGTTTTATTCATCTATAATGTCTATATCATCATACTCATATTCATGAAATATGTTGTCCAAATCGCATATATTATAATTTAGATAGAATATTAATTCAAAAGACATTGTGTTTTGTCAATTAAAATAATTCCCATTTACTGATCTTCAGTAACAAAATTATTTTGATTTACTTACGTTAGCTCGTTATATATAAAATCTCTGTTAAACGTGCTAAAAGTTACCTGATAAAATTATTTTTTACCGTCTGTATTTACATAGGTACCTACCTACTTCTATCTCAACAACATTATTATCTATGTTAAGTGCATTTGAGTAAGAAGACAATTAAAAACTATTACACCACGAATTATATCGAAGTTTAAATGCCACTTGCGATGTTGTTCCAGTGAATTAAAAGATTGTCAAAGAAATATTATATGATTTATTAATTTACTTAGGTAGGTAGCCGTACAATTTTTATTTTGGTTTTTAAAAAAGAAAGGACGGGCGTTCTCCTTTGCGTTATTAATATTATATGGACATGAAAAATTTAAATTATCTACAGCCAAGTTCAGTCAACAACAAACAGAAATATCTGACAGTCTGACACTGACCATTGAGGTATAATGTACTACGTACTAGAGAAGCCATCGTGAACAAAATCTGTGCTCCGTTTTGTTAAAATTTAAAACTAAACAGCGCTGCAGCGCTGCTGCAATAATTTGACCGTCTGATTAACTTTGACAAACTAATAAATTAATAAATAGTTTTGCGACAGTTTTCCCGAGCGTCTATTTGTTGTTCAAAGTTCTATTAATAGCGTACGCTTACATAGAATAAGTAATCTGCCGAAATCAGAACAGACATTAAGTATTATACCTAAATGATTAATAAAATTTTATTATTAGGTGTAGCATTATACAATGTTGATATCGTCGAGTGGCATTTATTTATACTAGTTATCACGGCGAACTTTGTATTGCCTCAATTATAAAAAAAACGAATATTTTAATATTTCATGCAAATGTATGTATTATTAATTATAATTGAAAAACGCGACGGACGGACAGACAAATTGTCGTATTAAATATATAGAGATAACTAAAAGAAATCAAATCAAATAAAATATTTATTTACTATCACCTATATTTATAACACCTTTAAATCCAAATAATAATAAAAATATTAACATTATTAAAAATATTATTAGTGATGCAATGAATAAATCTTAGTAAAAAAAAATATACGTCGATAGTGTCATCTCTGCGTGCACAAAATGTTTTACTCTTTGACATTTTGCTAAAAATGGTCGTCGCCGCTCTGTGACGCGTCGTCACAAGTAACAATTTAAAATATAATTAAATAAAGCATGCATAGTTAATTGTACTTACTGGTGAAAGGTCACTCCTTAATTTTTACTTATGTTTCTAGAGTTGTTAGAACAGTATCTCAATGCACACGTAGACATATTTAAAAGAAAAACTTCGCACTCAAAATAGTCAAATGTGTCACGTTCCGGAAAGCACTCGGGACAGACTAAGTGCGTTAGAGCGCGCGGACTCTAACTCGTGCTACAATCAATTTAGTTGGGGCGTCTTCTCTAGTACGTAGTACATTATACCTCAATGACACTGACAGAGAATTTGACTAGCAAGACTCCGATACCCTGATTGGCTGTTTCGACTATAGCGCGGCGAGCTTGGAAAAATACGTCATCCGAAGCCCAAAGATGACGTCACACGCTTGTCACGGTTTGAAAAAAGGCTCTCCGAATACGCAAATGTCATGCGCAACGCGCTCGGCGCTTTAAGCGACCTCGTCGAATGCAGGGTAAGCTTTCCAAAAAAAAAAAGGATAGTAAACAAATAGAAACGTCAAATGTTTTCTGCAGAAAATTCTCTGTGTTTGTTATTGCAAAGAGAATACAATACTACGTGTTATTGTGTGATGTGAATTGATGTTATTGATGTGTGTGTCTGTATTATAAACTAGTATTGTTGGTAATTTAGCAATAATACTTGTAAGTTGAAAAATCATGTCAGTATGAAAAGATGATTTGGACCTAGCCAGCAGATTTTTTTGGTTTTTAGTATCACTTTCACTGTCTTTATTCACCAAAATATGTTGTATGTAATGGGTGCTATAATGTGACTGTTTTTGGTAAAATTGCTGGGTATTGTTTCATTATGGAACTTCCACTCGAAGAGATCTTGTATCAGGCAATATTAACAGTTGATCAAGATACAATTTCGCAGGTCCTTTCACGAGGTAAGTGTGTACAAGACTATCTTATCTAAATACCACTCATCTTATCACAATCACAGGCGCACGTCGTTTGTAACGGTCGCATGTAAATAAATAGTATTCTCACGATGTCAACCGCTGTTAAATGCAATAGTTGCAACATTATAATAAATGAGCTTTTAGCTTTTGTTCAAAATAAGTTAGAAGTGATGGACGAAGAAAGTTTGGTGCGAATTTGTGTGACTGCTTTTGCTTGTGACGATATTAAAACCGCCAAGGCGCTGTTGTTTGAATCTGTGCCATCCCAAAAGCGCCAAATTAAAAGGAAGCGTGAGGGTAAGTCACAGCGAGAATTATTTGATATAATACAGCTGTTTAAAGAAACTGATCCGGATCAAACTCCGATATTTGTTGCCCGAGACTTATACAAATTACCGCCAATTACTTTTGATCATGTTGACGCAACAAGCTTATTGAGAAATATTCTCACATTGCAAAGCGAGATCAATAATATTAAGGAAAACTATGTTACAAAACAGGACTTAAGAAACTTACACATGCAATTGGATAGTGTAGATCAAGGGTCATTAGCAAAACACTGTAATGCAGGCACACAAAGTACACTACACGTATTGCCAATTTCAAGTAACAGCTACATAGACATACAAAACAAGGATTCTCATTCTCAGAATACCGAGATCACCGTCTCCTGTTTAGATGTAGAAAGCGATAGTATGAAATTTTTGCAAAAAAATTATGTTAACACACCTACATCTATTACAAGCGATAAGCCGAGGTTTGAATCGACTCAAAAATTTGTTTCGCCCGTAAGGAAGGTACTTGAGCGCTCAGCTGTGTGCACAGATGACTCATTCAATATAGGTACAACGCGTGTATCATGCGACACTATGAATGTTTCTTACCATAATGAGGCAAGTACAGTTAAGAAAACGTCAGAACAGTGGACCACTGTTCTCAATAAAAAATTTGTAAGAAGAAAAAATCAACGAAGTGACAAGATAGGAAAGGGTTATGATTTTGATTTACATTTTAAGGCAGCACCGGATAGTGTGATACCTCTTTTCATTACAAACGTTCACAAAGACACCAACGAGCAGGGGATTGCGGAGTATAAACTCCGAAAAACCGGTGAAAATGTATCTGTGATAAAGTTGCATATAAAGAATGAAAAATTTTTGTTTCAAAGATAAAATTAAGATTATTTATGAATGAGCAATTATGACCAGCAGGTATAATATTCCGACGTTTTATTCACCATAAGCACAAAATTGTGGATAAAAATGTTCGTGAGGAGGCACCTAACACTAAATTTTAATGGATGCTTACGACGTCCCAGTGTTACATAACGCCATCCTTGCATCTTTTAACTGTAAGTCGCTCACGAGGTCTATGGAGGCAGTTAGGTCGCTGTGCAAGGGATGTGAAATAATTGCACTCCACGAAACGTGGCTATATCCCCATGACCTGGGTATGTTAACCAGCATCGATGACGGGTTCGGAAGTACGGGAACATCGGCTGTAGATACTTCAGTAGGTATGCTGGAGGGGCGACCATATGGTGGAGTGGCACTTCTTTGGAAAAGGAGTGTATTTAATTGTGTGAGCGTAATACCGTGCGGGAATCCACGTATCGCGTCTGTTAAGATTGTGTTGAGTGACTGACCAGTGTTAATATTCTGTGTGTACATGCCTGTGGATGTCTCAGTTAACCTACCGGAGTTTTCGAACTGTTTAGGTACTATTAGTGCAATCATAGAGGAAAATAACGTTGAGTCTGTGTTAATACTAGGAGATTTTAACGCTCACCCGGGTAAACCCTTCTTTAGGGAACTGCAAATGTTTTGTATGGAACAGAAATGGGTTTGTGCTGATATAAATAAGTTACCGTCCGATACATATACATATATCAGTGATATGAAGGGCAGTTGGAGTTGGTTGGACCGTTGTGTAGTCACCGAGGCAGCATGGCCATTAATAACTAGTGTACATGTGAAGTATGATGTCCACTGGTCTGACCATTTCCCATTGTTAATTGGTTGTAATATGAATGTTGTAAAGAAGAAAGTTGCTACACCGTTGTTTTCATCACAAAATAACATAAAATGGGGTGAGAGGTCACCGGAACAAATAGAGTGTTATTCTCAGACATGTAACAGTACTATGAAAAATATAAATTTTGAAAGTAAATTTATAAAATGTAGTGGCAGGTTATGTAATGATACTCATCATAAATTGTTAATAGATGATATGTACACAAAAATAGTATCGTGCTTGCAGTCGGCTGCTGTGTCCCATCAGAGTAGGTCTAGTGCGGCCAAAGGTCACAAATGTGTGGCAGGGTGGAGCAGACACGTTGCCGAGGTTCATAGGGAGGCAAGGGCTGGGTTCTTTGTTTGGGATTGGTACGGCCGGCCTGCCTCAGGCCAGGCTTATGAAGAAATGGTTGCGTCGAGAAAAGTCTCTAAAGGCAAATTAAAGTGGTGTCAAAACCACCAAGACCAAATAAAAATGGACTGTCTGGCATCACACTATTCCAGTAAAGACTTTAAGAGCTTTTGGAAGTCGACCAATAAATTCCTGTGAGTGTCGGCGGCGTGACTGATCCTCATTTAATCACGGAGTCATTTAAGGCGCACTTTATGGTCCAATCATCGTTGGGACCAGCGCAGTACATACTCGATGCTGGAGCACATGGCCCGGTATCCACACTCGTCACCGCCAAACAGATACGTCACATACTTAATAGTATGAAAAGAGGCAAATCACCCGGGTACGATGGTCTGAGCATCGAGCACTTGCGGCACGCTGGTTGTCACATGCCAAGAGTGCTGGCACTATTTTTTAATCTTTGTGTGGGACACTCACATTTGCCTCGGGATATGACGCGAACGGTGGTGGTGCCAGTGGTCAAAAATAAGACAGGGGACGTATCAGATCTGTCCAATTATAGGCCTATCTCGCTGGCAACCATAGTAGCAAAAGTATTTGACAGCGTGCTTAATTTACACCTGGATGAATACGTTAAACCTCATGATGCCCAGTTCGGATTTAGGCGAGGCGTATCTACTGAAAGCGCCATCGCATGCCTTAAGCACGCTGTCAGGTACTATGCTGACAGAAAGACGCCGGTATATGCGGCTTTTCTGGACCTTTCTAAAGCGTTCGACTTAGTATCCTATGATATCCTGTGGGATAAACTACATGCAACCGGGATCCCCTGGGAACTGTTAAACATTTTTCGCCACTGGTACCAACATCAAGAAAATGTGATTCGTTGGGGAACTAAGGTGTCGTCGCCTTACACCATGGAATGCGGTGTGCGGCAAGGCGGGTTAACCTCCCCAAAACTATTTAATTTGTACAAAAATGCTCTGATAGAGGAGTTCAGCAGCACGCGCGGGGGTTGCTTTATTGATGGAATCGCCTTTAATAATATCAGCTACGCAGACGACATGGTGCTGCTGGCCCCCTCTATCAGTGCTTTACGAAAACTGTTAGAGGTTTGTGAAAGGTATGCCAACCAACATGGGCTGGTATATAATACCAAAAAGTCCGAATTCATGGTTTTTGAGGCCGTCGGCCGCAAGTGTCCAGACTTGGTACCAGAGGTCACTATATATGGGGTGCCACTTCGTCGAGTCGACCACTTTAAATATCTACTATGTTGCGCGCGACCTCAAGGACGATGAAGATATCGAGCGAGAACGCAGGGCATTGGCGGTAAGGGCGAACATGCTGGCCCGCAGGTTTGCTCGATGTACAGATTTGGTTAAAATCATGCTGTTTAAAGCTTATTGCACGTCCCTGTACTCGAGTGCACTATGGGTCAGTTATACGCAACGCGCCATCAATGCCCTGCGCATACAATATAATAACGCTTTCAGAGCACTGTTGCGGCTGCCGCGCTTCTGTAGTGCGTCGGCCATGTTCGCTCAGGACACAGACAGCTTTAGTGCTGTTTGGCGCAAGAAAATGACGTCGATGATGTATGGAATGCGCGGCAGTGGCAATAGTATGCTACTGAGTATCGTTAGTAGGAACCACGAGAGCCATATCCTGAGGCACGTTGTGACTATGACAAAGTCATTTGTAGAATACAAGTACTAACATAGTTATTAAGTAAATGTTACTAACCAAATGGATTTTAATTATCTGAATAAATAAATATATATATATAAATAAATATATGTATATTATCTATTGTCTCAGCGATTTAAGGGCCCAGATCGTGAAAATCACCGAAAAGAGTGTTACGATTTTTCATATTTAACCTATTTACATATGATTAATAACAACGATAATTTGTATATATTAAAATGAAAGACCAAAAATGATGTTAGTGCTAATTTTAACTCTTAAAACCCTGTAGTTGTTATATAATAAACGTCAACAAACGCACAAAATTGAGAAAATTTTTCGAAAACCTGCCTTCGTATTTTTCAGATTTAACCCAATAAATCAACACAAATTGATAAAAAGAAACACTTTTTGAACACTGAAAAAGCCAATAAATATAACTATGTACTTTTTTTTGTACCTTTACAAACAAAGACTTCCCCTTTTAAAGCCCTAAAATCTAGATATGTTTTACGTAAATTCTCCATAGAAAAATGTATGCAAATTCAAACGCGTCCCGATAGAACGATCGTCGCAACTAATCGCCAGTGCGCCATAGAATTTCAAAGTGA
Organism: Nudaria mundana; assembly: GCA_963556515.1. Classification (NCBI taxonomy): domain Eukaryota; kingdom Metazoa; phylum Arthropoda; class Insecta; order Lepidoptera; family Erebidae; genus Nudaria; species Nudaria mundana. The sequence goes on from OY748291.1 coordinate 12,063,864, forward strand.
CTCCACGCGTGTCGGATGCTACAGCAAAATTACGTGTTGTGAATTTGTGTTTTTTGTGAAAAACTGTAAGTACAATATTTTTATAACTAATTTACTTTCAGTAAATAGAAAGTACCGATATAATGAAAGTCTGAAAGAAAACCATGATGGAACTAGATATAAATCGTAAGAAATACAAAATTATTTACTTTGTTGCGTAGGTCATTTTATGAACCTTGTAAAGTAGGTATCCATTCAGGCTTGAAACAATCAAAGCCCTGCCCACCTTATTTTCTCGAGATATGAACTGGCGGGGTATATAGTTCTCTGCACGACATACATAGATTTTTCAACATGATAAAGGCAATAGGTATCATAAACGTAATTGGTAATCGAGGGTCTCTTTTCGCAGGATAATTTGCTGAGTGCCATGCCAGCGAAAAGAAAATTTAGTACGCATTATAAAAACGTGAAAGCCAAAAGATCTCGGAATAAAATGTAAGTTCCTCCCTACTTATTTATTTACCTGCCTACTTGACTACGTCTTGTCCTAAATACCTAGAAAAAATTTACTAGATTTGTGTTAGTGTCAAGTAAAAATCCTAGTTTTATTACTTTTATTTGTGTGTATGCTTATCATGTCTTAGTAGTAATAATAATATAATCTATTTGCATTTTGAACAGGGTAGGTACATTACAAAGCAAATAGGTGTAAACAATGATTTAGATCGCCTGATTCAGACATATACCTACAACAGCATGTAAATATTGATTTGACATGTAATTAGATAGGTACACAATTAGGTATGTCAGTCTAAGAAGAAAAATTACAATGTCCAGTAGGTAATAATTACGTAATTTCAATATCTATATAAGTAATAAAGTCAATTTCTATAGGAACAATTTTCATAATAATAAATTTTATTACATAATATAGTATTAGTTTTCATATATTTATGTATTTCAAAGCAATGAGTTTGCTTACACTATTATTAGTTACAGTATTATTAGTTTTCATGTTCATCATGTCTAAATATGTGGAAGTGGAAGTAGGTATGTTTCCTATCAGAAATTGCACGGGCGCGCGCGCGCCGTGCCTGGCGTAGGGTTGTACAAAAATTACAAAATAAATAAAAAGTGGATATTGATGAATAATATTTCCAGTACTGAAAATGAAGAAAACCTTCAGGCCGAGACTCCGAGCAACACTGCTACGCGCTGTATAGAGGTAAGTTGTTATACGTAATTCTTGTAGACTTGTTACATAAATAAACAAACTAGCTAGTGATGGGCGAAGACAAAATCTCAGTACCTACAGTTTTTTTTTGCAATATTTATTATTTTCATTGTGAGACAAACACATACTTCTCAATTACTTTCTCAAAAGAAAATTCACGTTCAAATCTCGTATTTTACCAAAATCAAAAATTTTTTTTGTAAAATATTATCTTTTACGCGACTGGTGTACGTATGTATGTATGTATACTAAGTAATATATCTTTGTGGCACGATAAGTTCAAAATTATTGAACCGATTTTAATGTTTTTAGTATCATTAGAATTGTCTTCTAAGCCCGAGTGACATAGAATAAGTGACGCCATAAAAAACCAATACGTATAGCGTAAAGGAAATTTATAATTTCTGTTCATCACGAACATAATATTGTATGACTTCTTTTGCACTTTTATATTTGTCTTCGTCAGTTATGAATATAAATAAATAAACAATAAAAATGTTAAAACCCGACAGATTAAAAAATGAAAATGTGTAATAAAAATAAATAACAACACCATTGTAATATAGCGTATTTAGCAGTCGGGGCCTATTTCTAAAGAAATATTTAGCTAGTCAGGAATATCTTCGAGCCTGTGAGGATTTCAATGGGTCTCAACTGTTGAATTCGATTTATTACAATAGTGTTCTTATTTATTTTTATGTAACATAATTCAAGACCGTAGACTTGTTTTCTTTTTACCTTTTGAGTTTTTATGCATATAGTCGGATTTATTAAATTTATGACGTGATAACGTCTTATAAATCGATGAACACCGGCAACACGCACAAAAAAGTGTCACATTATGTCACGCTAGGATCAAGCGAGAGCGCAGTACAAGCGATGGAGAATAATATTATGACGTTATCCGATAAAATTATCGTCCTAAACCGACTTTACAAGCAACCAGTTTTTTATTATGTTTATTTATTCACTTTCATAATTGACGAAGACTGATAAAAACGTTTAAGATTTTGATCTAGTGTTCTGTGTTTCAAAGATGTATTCTAAGGGAGTTCTTAGCTATGTTTGAAGAAATTTGGCCCATACCTTTTGAATTATTTTTTATAATAAAAATCAAGCCATTATCTTTCTTTACAGGAACTAGTTATTGACAACCGTCAAGAGGGAAAGGTGGATGAAGTGGAAGTTGGGCGTAGAGTAGTGGATATTTCTTTTTTTTTTAAAGCTCTTCAGGCCATAGGGGACCACGGTCCAATGGATTGTAAGTTAAGTTACCTCAGTATAATAGGTGAAGTAAAAGTTGGTCTGGACTCAAAACTCATCATAAAATGTAGTATGTGTAATATGAAATTTACTGTGTGTTTGGTTGAAAAGAAAGAAGATAGCATGGAAGTGAATCATCAAATTGTGTCTGGTATAGTTAGATTTTATTACGATTGCCTCCTTCCAGAATTAGTTGATCCTCGGCAGTCACGAAGCATGCCTATTCGTGACCCGCCCAATGTCATAGAGGCTATGAAAGAGAGGAAAGAAAGAGCTTTACGTGTTTTGAAAGAGAAGAACGTCTAATGATTTTGAAAGAGACTGAGGTAACTTAACTACCCAGCCGGTCGATTCACGTAAACACGCCAGTTCAAAAGTCGTTTTAACTTAGAAACTTAGAAATCGGAAATTTTGGTTTTCTGTTTTTAACGCACTTACTTATCTAGTCTTGGATTGTCATAAATCTTCCAATAGCTCAATTTCTATACAATTCCTATACGATTTTGAAGAGTTACCTGGTGTAAACCCAAGGTCCGATCCTAATGAAATTAAAATGTGACCACACGGGATCACCAGCTTTCAAATAAAAAAAAAATCATCAAAATCGGTTCAAAAAATACAGCGAATTGAGAATCTTCTTTTTTTAAGTCGGTTAAAAAGTGTGCGAAGTGACATTTTTAAGTCACTACGCTACGGTTTTTATTACGTGAATCGGGCAGCTGGTAACATTTTCATTCTGATAGGTTTTGCAATAGCAATTGATTTTATCATCAAATTAGTAGAAATCAGAATTTGATCAGTAATCATTAAAATTAAAAAAACATTAGAAACTCTTAAACTCATATTTTGTTATTGTTTACTTTCGTTTAATTAAGTATATGAATAATTTATAAATTTCATGTTTGTTTATAACTAATTTTTGTACAACCCTAGCACGCTTTTTAGGTGGCGACTCATATTTTGTTTACTTTTAATTATATGAACCATTTTTATACTTGTGTTTCATTTATTGACAATTTTTTGTACAACCCTAGAAGATTTTTTAGATTGCGAGGTGATCGTAAGCAAAAAGTATTTGAGTTTACGCAATAGGCACATTTCCTTGCGTAGATATAAACACTAGCGAGGAAAGGCGTGATGTTATTTCGACCGTACTTCCTACTGAATTTGCAATTATTTTATTGAATGAAAATTTTACGAAATAAGAATAAACTTTGGTAGTAAAATTACAAATAAATACATAGGTACTCGTAGTTGGAGTTTTAGGTAAGTAGAATACAAAAAGGTCAGTCCGGACCTGCTCTTGATTGTTTATTATAAATAGAAAATCATAAAAATTGTGTCTCAAACTACTCTTATTTATTTATCTAGTAATTAGGATCATTTTATAACGAAAACTACTCTTGGAATATTTTACAAATAGGCAGTCGTTTATTTCCAATAATTCAACATTTTTGTTATGCTGTAAATATTCAACTTCAATAACAATAACTCAACGTGGAACGTTTGTCGCAAAACATTTTCAAAATCGCGCTCTCTGGGTCATTCACCCGCCCGTCGGATGATTCGGGCAACAATAGCGCTGCTGTCGCTCAAAATCGACTTTATCCGTGCGCGGTCTGGGCCCTTAATTATACTACTCACTGTGTAATTTATCTACTCTAAAGAATTTAGCTTACAACAATTAACAATAATTTAATTGCAGGTGCCAACCCAAACAAGACTGTAACGCAAGGTAAAACATGTCTTGGAGTGGCTGCTAACATTGGCAATGTTGACATTCTAAAATTACTTATAACGGCTATTCAAACATCTCCAAAAGTTCCTATGCATAATATTACAATAAGACAAAGGCCAGTAAAATGTCATAAAAGAAAATTGAAACATAATGGACAACACAAAGATACTATTGTAAAGTGTAAAAATTTGAATCATAGAACTGTAAAAGGTTGTAATTTTGGACAGGGTGATACAATAGAAATATTAGATTCAAGTTCTAAGAGTGATGGAAATCAAGGATATTTTGTTTTTATACATAGTGAGGGTTCTAGTAGCGATGAGAGCAAGATTACTAGTTTAAGATCACCTTTAAGCCCATCATCTTTAACACCATCCCCACAAGATGACCTAGAATGGGATGAAGAAATAGGAAATGTTGCACCAACTACCAGTGAAGATGAGACATGGTCATCAATGTATAAGTTAGTATAACTATAAATTAAATAAATTATTCCTATACATATCCTTTCCTCCTGAAGCAGTAGGCTGGTATGTTTTACAATATTTTACCAGATGCAAATTTGATCTCATATGCAACTCAGTTGTTGTCAGTAGTAAATCTGTAGCATCTGACTTGGGCCTCAGAGCTCTCAGAAGAGGCTCTTATCTTATCTCCTCCAATAGGTTTGTGTCCACTAAGAATAAATCGGATTGATGTATGTTTCTTATAACTATTTCCAATTAATAGATAACAAAAAGTAATATAAATTGGTACACAGAATAGAGATTACTATTAATTTTAGAAAATAAGTTTGGAAAAAATTAGGTATTCAGTCACGTGACATCAAACACCAATCAGAAAATATGAATATCACAGGTTGCACTCTGACCACAGAGTAAGTATGTATGAACTCTGACTTCTCGTGTCAAGTTGTGTCTGTGATATTGTGTAATTTAATTGTTCATACGTTTTCTTACAAATACAACAGATTTCGTCAGTAAAAGTTCCTCAAACGAAATATCAATATAAATCTAAATGGAGACAGGATTTACCAAGGTCAATAGCAGTAATATGCCCAAAATCGACACATGTGTAAACAATTTGTTCGGAGTTTTAATACTCGTACTATTGCATTCAAGCACTACACAGTACTTGTAATAGTTGTAATAAGACAGTAGTGTCCGACCGAAACTGGTTTTTACGACCGAAACCGAAACCGAAACCGAATTTCAGCAACGGTCTCAGTTTCGGCCGAAACCGAAACCGAAACTTTCTTATAAGGATCATGTTTTCAGAGAAAAAAAAAGAAAATGTATTATAATCTATAAAATCTATATAAAAAGAAAGGTTCTCTATTAGGTTTAATCAGTAGGTACTCAATGTATTTTAAATTATTTATTTATGTTCGTGAACTATTATGGATAAGGTTTTCAATTGAAAAACAGAAATAAAATAAATAAGTATAAGTGTTAATTTTATACGGATAACCAGGTAGGTTCATCTACTCGTTTAATTATAGGTGTTAATTTGTAAAAAAAGAAAACGATTATTATATTGGTGCCTACTTAATAATTATTAAATTGAACGCGAAACTCTAAATCCTTAATATTATCACCACTAATGCACTATAGTAAATACCATGTACCTACCTAACTAATGTTTGTTTACATATAGCATTAGCGAAAGAGTTAAATTAACTACATAATGACATTTGGTACTTAGACGACGGGACTTTAGGGGGAAAAGTAGAGACAGTTTTACAAGATTTAACCCTAATAAAGAACGAGTTTCAGTCAATTGGCTTAGAACTGAACCCGAATAAATGTGAGATTTTTATATCTGAAAACACAGATAAATTAACAACAATCTCCAAATTCAACTGTTTGGCCCCCAACATAAAAGTTTTGGACAAAACTTCTTTACGCCTCCTAGGGTCCCCGATTTTAGAAGATTGCTTTTCCACTTTTATCGAGGAAAAAATTCTAAATTTTGATCAGGTTATTGATAGTCTATGTAATATCAGTATTCATTCAGCTTTCACTATTCTTCGTTTTTGGCTTTTCGTACCCAAATTTACACATGGACAGGACAATTTTTGAAAAATTTAGATATTTTGGGCAGACTAGACAACTTAATACTAAATTCTTTGTGTAAAATTTTAAATGTAAATATTAATGACCGGGCCTGGGTCCAAGCGTCTCTTCCAGTTCGCTTGGGCGGGCTAGGTATTCGTAGAGTCACAGATGTCAGTCTGCCAGCATTTCTGTCGTCGGTCCATAGCACTGAAGAATTAGTCAGGAAAATTTTGTCAAATACACTGATTGATTCCGAGGTGCGATGCAAGACCGATGCCATAAATGCTTGGAGGATGTCTTGCCCCGACACTGACCTGCCCTCACGCCTAGGCTCACAGCGACTGTGGGATTCACCGCTCTGTAAATTGAGAATTAATACACTAATTGACACTTCTGTCAATATTTCAGAGCGTGCACGCCTACTAGCTGTTGGAGAATGGGAGTCAGGGTTATGGATCCAGGCGCTCCCATCGCCCAACATCGGTACAATGTTGGAGGACACAACCTTCCGCATTGCCACTTGCCTTCGGCTGGGTACACCTTGTGTATCCCCGCATCATTGCACCTGTGGAGTAGCCGTCGATAATCTGGGACACCATGGCCTTTCTTGTAGCAGAAGCGCAGGTCGTATACCTCGGCACGCTGTTCTAAACGACATAATTCGTAGGGCTCTTTCCACCGCAGGTCTTCCGGCCGTACGTGAACCAAATGGTTTAGCACGAAGCGATGGAAAGAGACCGGACGGTATGTCATTGCTACCGTGGAAGATGGGAAGGCCTTTGGTGTGGGACGCTGCATGCGTTGACACCTTAGCACCTTCACACCTTCCAAGCACATTCGGATGTGCCGGCGCTGCTGCTGCATCGGCTCGGTCAAGGGGATCCGAGTGCTCGCCACCTTTATAGAGACATTGCTAAACGCCTAATCAATGCTTCTCAGGACCAGAAGGTTGGCTATTTTCTGGCCCAAAGAATAAGTATCGCCATCCAACGTGGCAACACAGCCAGCATTCTGGAAACCTTCCCAGTCGGCAATGACGCGGAGGATTTGTTAAACGATATTTTGTAATGTAAATATTTTTAGTCTATAATTATGTTTATTTTGTATATTGTAATTCTTATTGTAAATTAAGACACCACAAATGTTTAGATTTTTATGGTAAACTTGATTCTACTATAATCTAGGTACTCCTTTGTTATATTAAATTACTTTTCGAGGTACTCTTATATTATATCACATGATAAAACTTACCGAATTCATAACATTTCACACGAAAACTCACAACAAACAAAATGCACTGCAAACAAACAGGTTACGACATGATTATACACGTGGACGCGGCCAAATGTCATCGTCGCTTGGATGTCATTTACCGCGCCGAACACACCCGAGCACAGCGCGGAAACTCCCGAATGCAGTTTCGGTTTCGGTCGTAGTTTCGGCAGGTTTGCTGCCGAAACCGAAACATAACCGAAACTCGTTTTTTTGCCACAACTCGACCGAAACCGAAACCGAAACCTTACATTCGGTCGGACACTATAAGACAAATTCATTTTTAATGCTGATTTGCATCACAAATAATGTTAGCTGCAGTGCCCCCTGGTGAGTTGTCACCGTAACATCTATCTAGAAACATGTACCAATCTAACTCAAATCCATAACTGAAAACTGCATCAAAATCCGACCAGTAGTTTTGGAGAAAAATGGCAACATGTATTTGCACAAACATCCTCTCACCCCAAACGCATAATACCATCTCCATTCCGTCGTAGGTTAAAAGCTATGCGTGTCCAGTCCAGTAGTGTATAATCCTTACAAGTGACATGTTCTTGGAATACGTTGAAGGAAACGCGTAAGCGCCAGGAAATTCTCGGCGCTTTTGACTTTTTGGTCGTGAAAAATCTATAACTAAGAAGCGATCTTGCGCTTGAATATTTATATTACGATTAGACGACTATTGTTGAATCGCTGCAGCGAACTTTAGTTGTAACTTGTGGCAAAAGGCGTTCGTTTTTTGTTCAGGATAGCTTCTCTATACGTAGTAATGATAACTCAATGCCTGTCAAACACATTTTGATTTGTTTCGCAACCTGTGACGTCACCCAAGGCGCCATGACAGATTGGAGCGTTTTCGTTACAAATTTAAATACATTTTTTAAATCGCAAAATAAACTATGAATATAATTTTTGTGACTATATAGATTCAAAACTACAGAATTAATCAATTTTTGAAATTTAGGACACAAGCCTATTACTTCAAGCCAATATATATGCCATTTAAAATTTAGATGTTTACTGAATTTGTTTTTGTAATCTGCTCCTACCCTATTTTGTATGTTATTAGGTGGTATGCAGCTATACTCGAGTCTACTGGTGCGGCGATAGCATCTGCATCATTCCTCAGTAATGGTATTGACCAACAAGATGCCTTCATGAGAACTGCTCTGCATTATGCATCTGAACAAAACCATCCTAAAGTAGTTAAATTATTGATAGATGCTGGTAATTTCCATTTATTATCTACTGTTTATACCTTATACTCGTAGTTCTCAAAGTATAACCTTTCACAAAAATTTTCACAATAAAGTTGCATGTGCCTTCTCACACTTACTGTACTATTCAATCAATGAAATACTCTTTATTGTACACAAAGTTAAAATAGAGGCTAGGCCAAATGCAATAAAACCAAATTGTAGTGTTGTCCATCGACACGAGAAGAAGAAGAATGGATACATAAGATCAATATTACTTAAAATTAGTTAACTTAGTACAAATGGTGGTCTTATCCCTAATAGCTATCTCTTCCAGACAAGCTTACTAATAAAGAAAATTTAATGTGTCCAACAATGACTTCATGATACTACATACAATATGAGAAAAAAAGTAGCAGAATTTTAAAACTGGACTGTCAAGCCTGGCTTGATGAAACAAAACTTTGCTGAAGAGCTTTGCATAAAAAAATTCAAATTTATGAAAAAATTAAACACTTTCTAATCCAATTTTTTTGTTTTCTGACTTCAGGATGTAAAACAGATATTACGGCAAGTGATGGTTTGACGCCACTTCATGTAGCTGTTGTAAAAAATCATGTAGAAATTGTACAATGGTTGGTAAAAGCTGGTAGCAATGTCAACTATAAGACACATGACAAAATGACACCCCTTCATTTTGCTGCTTCTAGGGGATTTCTGGATTTGGTAAGTAAATTAAGATAGCATTGTCACTGACACTAAGGATCCAGGAAATTTTGTATACCCAGCACAATTTTGCCTGACATAGATTCATTTCAACAAGTCTGATAGAATATCATTGGTCTTAGCTGTCTGATACACTATGACTTAAATACATCCGAAATTATTTTGACGAAATTTTCTATGCTTTAAAACTCGGGAAACTGAAATTGTTCTTATCATATAAAAATGAATCCTTATTTTATTTCCCATGGTCACCGCATCACGCGTGAAGGGGTTTACCGATTTCGTTAATTGTTTTTATCATCATATCATTATATTATTGTTATTAGAAGAAGCTACTTACAATAGAAAAAAAAAATTGCCTCAGGGAGCACGTTTAGCCGATGGTCCCGGTTGTAAAACAAAATACTATGGCAGTCCTTAGGGGTAGTTGGAGCCCTAAATCAAAAATCCGACCGGTCTAACCACAGAACTTCGATATCGCCCATGGGTTGTGCAGCTCAGATGGCAGTCGCTTTACGGAAAATATCGAAGTTCAGGGGAACTTCGATACTGCGTTGGGAAAAACTACTCGATGGATGATGACAAGGAAGAATGATTCTGTTTTGACTATTTGTTTGCATTTAATTGGCTTCGTAACTACTGAACAGATTTTGAAAATTATTTCACTAATATGTAGATTTTTTTTTTCAGTCCGCGGTCCCGCACCTACGTTCATTGCCGAGCGCTCCGGTTATCACTGAAAGAATATCCAGTGGCGCCCGGAGGCCTAATATGTAGCTACATCATCCCGAAGTGACGTAGGCTGTTTTCATCCATGTATTGTGGGAATTGGGAACGACGAAACTAAATCACGCAGGCGGAGCCGCTTTGATCTGCTAGTATTTGATATAACTTTTTCAACCGACTTCAAAAAAGGAGGAGGTTCTCAATTCTACTGTATGTTTTTTTATGTTTGTTACCTCATATCTTTGCATTGGATGAACCGATTCTGATTTTTTTTTTAGTGAAAGCTACTACTTCCCAAGTGGTCCCATTGCGACAATTATTTGGTCCCATTTCGGTAATTTGAAGTCGGTTGTTGTGTCAATTTTTGACTTGTATTTTTTTAATAAAAAAATGGTTAATGACTGTTTTTGTTGATTCCAGGTTAAAATTCTAGTCAATAGTGGTGCTAATTTAGAAGCGAGGGACACAAGTGAGCGGACAGCGTTATATTTAGCGGCGGGTCGAGGTCACGTCGACGTTGTCAAACATCTTATTGCTGCCTGCGCCAATGTCAACAGTGAAGAGATTCATGGTATAATAACGCTATTTATATGGTTTCTGGCATTATATTATAAAAAAATTGTTTTTATATCAATAGTACCTATCCTCCAAAAAGTCTAGAGATCATTCTGTTTTAGGGTTTTACCCTTTGGGTAAAACGGGAAACCCTATTACTGAGACTTCGCTGTCCATACGACCGTCCGTCTGTCTTGGGCTGTATCTCATGAACCGTGATAGTTAGAACGTTGAAATTTTCACAGACGATGTATTTCTGTTGCCTCTATAACAAAAAATACCAAAAAACAGAATATAACGAATATTTAAGGGGGCTCCCATACAACAAACGTGTTTTTTTTTTTGCCGTTTTGGTACGAACCCTTTGTGCGCGAGTCCGACTCGCACTTGGCCTGTTTTTTTATTTTCATATACAATGTAGGTACTTATGTAATAATACTTCTTCTTAAAATATTACTAGGTATGCAATGCATGCTGCTAATTGCAAATGTTGAGTGGAGCAAATGTTTATATTACATATCAGTATCAGAACCGAACACTTAAATTAATTAATCGAATGAAAAAAAAAAATATTTTCATTGTTGACGCACGTGTTTCCATGGCAACCATTTAATCATCTGATTTTTCGGTGAAGTCCAGGACATTTTCGGTGATTATTCGTCCGTGGTCAGCTCTATTTTCATGATTTCAGAGATATGCACTCCTGGGTATGATGTCGACCAGCATGCCAAATTTGGTCAAAATCGGTCGAGCCGTTTCGGAGGAGTTGGCACACAAACGATTTACACTTGTCACCTAAGATTGAGCTCCACTTCGCTCCGCTCAATAAAACAAAGTCGCCCGCTGTCTTTCCCTATATAGATAGGGAAAGACAGCGGGCGACTTTGTTTAAGCATAGGCTTAAGCATAGACTTAAATAGATCTTGAAAACTGCGCAACGGATTTGATGCGGTTTTTTTTAATAAAAAGAGTGGTTCTCGAGGAAAATTTTACTATAAAATTTATCAAGAGTATTTAAGGGGTGCAAAGGGGCTCTACCAACATCTTTAGGGCCCCAGCGACCTCACCTGCTAGTGGCGCACCTGCTGATAAACGGACGAGGCTCGTTAATTTACGGTACCTATGGAGTGGCTTCGGCCCCTACGTGGGTACCAGGTGGTACAACAGTGTTGGTCCGGGGGGGTACCACCGTGCAGCTGTGCTAAAGCCCCCCAAGTAACCCAGCCCAGGCTGGGTTGCGTTAGGGGTTCAGCAGCTGCACCGCCGGGCCCGGGGCGATGTATGGTGCAGCAGGCATGGGACCAGTGGGGGCGAAACGGAGTCTAGTGTGGGTGGTGTGGGTCGATTCGCCGGCCAGGGAGACCCTTAGCAACGGCGTTGCCGCGACCGCCCGCAACACAGTCATGGGGCCCGCCTGGGGCCAACCACCCCAGGAGGCTGCCCCACATGTTGCACATAATGCTGATGTAGGATCGCCGCTCCGGGTGGTAACCGGTGTGGGGTAGCGGCGGCCTTGCATCAGGGGGGTTTGGGAGCCCTTCCGTCCGGCGAGTCGGCTCCGACCTAACCACACGGTTCTAGACAAAGCTAGCCCCTGCGCTTTGTCACTTACTGCTGCACCAGATGTCGCCCTGTCCTCACGCTTCTTCTTCTTCAAAATCTACAATTGCAGTGCAACAAAAAAGAAATAAACGTTACACAGCGGCCCTAGGAAACCCCACAACTTCACATTTCGAGGTGGAGTTCACTAACGTCCGTGGACTCCATGCGAACCTCGATGCCGTCCACCACCACCTTGAGACGGCACGGCCCGCTGTGATGTTCCTCACGGAGACACAAATACGCCGCCCTGACGACACGTCTTACCTGTGTTACCCCGGCTATGTCATCGAGGAACAATTTCGAGACAAAGCCGGGGTGTGCGTGTTCGTTAGGGCGGATGTTTGCTGCCGCCGGTTGCGCTGCCTAGAGAACCCCTCCAATTCCGTCCTTTGGCTGCACGTAGACCATGGCTCTATGAGCCAGATCTACGTGTGCGTCTACCGATCCCACACAGGGGATTCTGAGACAACAAAGCTCTTCCAGTACCTCAGCGAGACGGCTGATGAAGCGCAGGTGCGGTTCCCGAACGCTGACCTAGTATTTCTGGGGGACTTCAATGGCCATCACATTGAATGGCTGGGGTCCCTCAAGACTGATCATGCGGGTAGAGCCGCCCATGCGTTCGCTCTCTCCCACGGTCTGACCCAGATGGTATGCGGGATCACCCGGATACCAGACAGGTCAGATCACGCGCCCGCTCTGCTGGATCTACTGCTGACGAGTCGCCCAGCCCAGTACAGTGTTTCGGTAGGAGCCCCACTGGGTAGTTCCGACCACTATGTTGTTCACGCTGGCATGAAGGTGTCACCTCCTGCACGTCCTGTACAAACGTCACGACGACTATGGCACTACTAGTCAGCGGATTGGGACGGTCTACGCGATTATTATGCGTCCGTCCCCTGGAGCCAGCGCTGCTTTGTAGGAAAGGCTCCTTCGGATAGTGCTTCTGCTATTGCTGGCGAGATCAGTTTAGGGATGGATTATTACATCCCTTTCACTGATGTCGCCAGTATCCGCAGAGCCCGTCCCTGGTTCGGGCGAGATTGTGCCAAAGCTGTTCGACAAAAACAGTCGGCATATCGCGCCTGGATCCGGGCCCGGTAAGTGCGCGACCCAAACGTGGTCCACAAAGCAGCGTACAACCTTTGGGTCTTTAAGAGAGCGGATGCCCAGCGCGTCGCGCGGCTTGGTCAGGAGCTCACTTCCCATCCCACGGGCAGCCGTGGGTTCTGGCAACTGGCCAAAGCCGTGCAATCTAACTTTTGTCAGCCCTCGCTGCCACCGCTGCGTTACCCAGATGGAACACTGGCTCACAAAGCCCAAGAGAAAGCGGATATGCTCGCAGACCTCTTTGCGGCTAATTCCCGGGTCGAAGACCATGGCCTGCAGCCCCCCCCCATCGCCAACTGTGGCCACACAATGCCTGATATTGTTATCAGGCAATGTGATGTACGGGCAGTGCTGCGGTCACTCGACACGCGGAAAGCCAGTGGCCCTGACGGCATTCCGGCGGTGGTGCTACGAAAATGTGCAGCTGAGTTGTCTCCAGTATTAACGCGTCTGTACCGCCATACTCTTCAGGGCTCCTGCCGGAGGTCTGGAAGGAGGCGAACGTACAACCGATCCCCAAGAAAGGGGATCGGTCCGATCCAGGCAATTATCGACCCATAGCTGTCACCTCAGTCATTTGCAAGGTGCTTGAGCTCCTTATAAATAAGCAGCTCATGCAATTCCTAGAGGATCACTCGCTAATCAATGATCGACAATACGGCTTCAGGCCAAAGCGATCAACGGGTGATCTTCTGGCATTCGTAACGCATGTCTGGGGTGGGGCTATGGAAAGGCACGGCGAGTCCTTGGCTATTAGCCTGGACATCGCCAAAGCCTTCGATAGGGTCTGGCATGCTTCGCTCCTTTCCAAGCTTCCGGCATATGGTCTACCTCCTCAACTGTGCAGCTGGATTGCCAGCTTTTTAAAAGAGCGCCGAGTGCGGGTCCTCTGCGATGGCCAAGCTTCTCGCTTCTTGCAAGTGAATGCCGGGGTACCGCAGGGGTCCGTACTATCACCAACTCTCTTTCTTCTGCATATCAATGATATGCTATCCCTCGGGAACATTCATTGCTATGCAGATGACAACACACTGCACGGGAGTTACTCGGTTCGTCCGACGGCGGGGCGATCTGAGATTGAGGAGGAGAGACGACGACTCGTGGCTGATCTCGACCGTAATCTCGACAGTATCTCTCAATGGGGTACCGAGAACCTGGTCGAGTTCAATGCCCGCAAAACACAGGCGTGTGCATTTACTGCGAAGAAATCCCCTTTCCTTCCCCTACCCTCTCTTCAGAATGCATTATTACCAATGAAGGACAACCTTGATATCCTTGGCATAGACGTTCGTCGAGAGCTCAATAATAAAAACTACATCGAAAGATGTATACGGCTAGCTTCGCGGAAACTAGGAATACTGAATAAGGTAAAGAGATTCTTTACACCGGACCAGAGGTGTCTGCTGTACAAGACGCAGATTAGACCCTGCGTCGAATACTGCTCTCACCTCTGGGACGGCTCTGCGAAGTATCTGCTGGACGCTCTCGACGCTATGCAGCGACGGGCTATCCGTATTATAGATTGTCCGGAGGTAACGGGAAGCCTTGAGCCGCTAGTTCAGCGCCGAACAATAGCATCCTTGGCCGCATTCTACCGTATTTACCACGGCGAGTGTTCTGAAGAGCTCTTCAATCTGATCCCACCCTCTTCCTTCCGATCCCGAACGACTCGTGCCGGGCAGAGATGCCACCCCCACGCAGTGGATAGCATGTTCGCGAGAACCGAACGTTTTAAACGTTCGTTTCTCTGCCGAACGATAGTGGCCTGGAACGCCCTGCCTGTGCACGTGTTTCCTCCCACATATAATCCTGGGTTCTTTAAGCGGAGCGTGAAGAGGCACATCAGTAGGTCGTCAAGTTGAGGGCCACTCAATAGTAATGTGTGCTGTGAGAGTGGCCCACAATCGCTAGACGTCGTCACGACTTACCACCAGGCGGGCGGCGTCAATTTGGCGAACCAAATAAAAAAAAAAAAAAAAAACTGTTACTAGACACTCAGGTTGTTGGAATTTAGTTCACATTACAGAATGGTTAATAATTTTATAATATAACTGGCGGCTCTAGCCCGCTTCACAAATGATATACTAAAACCCAGCGGCGGCCTTACCAATTGCGAGTCTCCGGGCGGCAGGTCTTTGCGAGGCCCCTTTTTAGACTTCTTACTATACTGACAAGTATACTATGTAAGAGAAGTCTTATAGTCCGGTCCTGTCCGTCTGTCCGCACTTTTCAACTCGAGAACTACAAGTGCTAGAACGTTATGATTTGGCACATAGAATTTTGGTACCGAATAAACACCATAGCCGAAATAATTTCGATCGGGGGTCAAGTGGTTCCTGAGAACCATGGACCTAAAGTTTCTGAAATTCCCATAGAAAATGTATGGGTAAAAAAGTCTATAAAATATTTTAATATCGCAAAATTTTAGGCGAGTGAGAATATTTCAATAAATTTCATAAAATAAATAAACAAAAATATTAAAATATTTTGCAACATTACATTTAAAAAAAGTTCCAGTGTAATTCCATTGTAAAATTGTCAACTTTGATATTGATTTTAAGTATTTTAAAAAATTACGTAGATAAAGGTGAAAATGGTATTGCCTGCAGACATGTGATATAACATAATAGTAAGAAGTCGTCTTATGCCTTCACTGCGATAGTGAAGGGCGCCTTGCTTGTTTATACCGCGGCCCAATGCCTCGGCCGCACCTACGTCCATTGCTGGGCGCAACAGGTACGCACTCGGAAGTGTTGCCTGTGGCGCCCACGGACTTTGGCCAACTATGTGGCCTCTATTTGGGGTTGGGTGGGGTTTTATCCCGCATCATTGGGGTCGGGTTTTATCCAAAGTCGGTGAGTAAATGTGCGTTCTGCGGGGCTTCAGCACTGCTGCTGATCGTAGATGAGTCAGCGGCACCCTGGCCACCGACTTCAGAACTCATCAGGGAGGGTACGCTCCCTCTCCCTCTCAGCCGTCACCTTTCCATTCCACCTACTTCCACTGGAGACCATGGCTCCAAGCATGGTTCCCACTGAGAGGGTATTCACGCCTAGACCCACGACGAGGTCCCAGCGCTTACTCGGCCACGCTGAGCGCTCTCCAAGCGTGAGGAGTGTGGACTCTTCGCTGGACCCCTCGCAGCGTTGACACTGGAGCGTGACCTCACGATGGATCCGATCACCGTGCCGCCTGTGCAGCCACTCGTCCATGATCGGCCCTAGTGCTGCGATGGTGGTGGTTCTCCAACGTGGTTGATAAATTCGCACCTTCCATGCCTCCATGTGGTCCTGGCGGAGTTGGGAGCGCTTTGCCTCAATTTCTCGAAACGCAGGCCTGTGGTCCCGTTGCAGAACCCCCTTGAGCCATTGAAACAATAACCCAAAAGCTCTTGCTTCATTCGTGCGTTACCCTCTTAATATCTTGCCAGAGGGCTGAAGACCTATCAACGGTCTGTTTAAAACAGCCACGTTGTTGGTCATCAATCTGGCCGCCCATACGGGGGCGTATAAGGCCATAATCCGACTCCGTACCCCGGGATATACTGCGAGGGACTTTCTCTTTCTTGATTCTTCTATTTTGATTTAATTAAGAGGTGCGAAAATAGGTAGGATTGGTTGTTGTATGGTACACGGTACAGAGACTTTGAACTCATTGGAAGCAAAATAATTCCAAGGTGGCAAGAGTCCAATTAGGTATTTTTAGTTTCATTTACCGTTATGTTATAATCTTAATAAATAATTAAGGAGAAAGCCAAAAATAAAAAAAAACTATATTTAAAAAATCCATTATTTTGCTTGGGTCGTTGCGCGAGGCCCCCGGCGATTGCCCCGTTCGCCCCCCTCTAAGGGCCGCCACTGCTAAAACCTTCCTCCAGAATCACTATCTATTTAAAAAAGCGCATAATAATTCGGTGCGTAGCTTGAAAGATTTAAGCAATATAAGCATTGTAACTACCTCTGCCAATCCCCTCGGGGATGCATAGGCGTGATTTTGTTGATATGGTAAATAATAGTCGATTATCGATTTTATTTCTAGGGTATACACCTTTATGTGAAGCTGTTTGGCAAAACCATGGACAGGTAATACAATTATTACTTACGGCTGGCGCAAGGGTAACTCACTCGCATCGGCTTTTGCACAATGCTATTATACAGCGACAGGTAAGTTGCTAGTAATATAAGTATTTGGTTCATAGTTTTCACATTCAGATTGCCTCGGGCGGTGGTGCAGTGGTATGCGAGTGCCCTCCCTGAGGTCCCAGGTTCGATCCCGGGTCGAATCAAATTATTTGTGTGATCCATAAATGTTTGTTTCGGGGTTTGGGTATTTTCTATGTATAATATGTATGTATTTAGAAATATATAAGACGTATGTTTATCAGTCGTCTAGATCCCATAGCACAAGCTTATATTAGCTTAATTTGGGCTAACCCGGTGGACTTTGGATCCGCCGGTCCAAAGTCCACCGGGCGCCACTGGAAATACTTTCTGGTGCATACCAAAAACGCCCGGCAATGGATGTAAGAGCGGCCGCGCACTAACGCTCGACTTAAAAATTAAAAAAACTAAAATTTGGGTTAGATGACGTCGTGTAAGAATTTCCAAAAATATTTCTATGTTAATTTTCTTCCAAATTTGTTTATCGGTTTACGCCCTTCTCAAATCTTATTCTAAAATGTAACACCATACACCTACTAAAGTTGCCAGTAACATGATAATTGTTCCCTGTTACAGGAAGAAATAGTAAATTTGCTCACCACTTTTGGTGGCGGTATAAATTTACATAACGATAATGGTGACACACCACTTCTATTGGCAGCAAGACTTTCCGAACCTAAAATCGCTATGATTTTGCTTAATAAAGGTACGCATTATTTTTAGTCAAACTATACTAGTATTATAAAGAGGAAAGATTTGATTGTTTGTTTGTTTGTTTGAATTGAACAAGCTCAGGAACCGAACCGATTTTGATTTTTTTTTACTAATAAGTAGCTACATTATTCCCAAGTGACACAGGTTACCTTTTATACCAGAAATGTCATCATTCACCGAGCCTTTTTCCAACTCAGTTGGGTTCGGCTTTCCAGGCTCTGCGATTCGGCTGAACTTCGATATTTTCCGTGAAGCGACTGCATCTGACCTTCACAACCCATGGGCGATATCGAAGTTCTGTAGATAGACCGGTCCGATTTTTGATTTAGGGCTCCAACTACCCCTAACAACTGCCATAGATGTTCGTATGACAACCGGGACCGACGGCTTAACGTGCTCTCCGAGGCACGAAGGGGTCTCAATGACTTAAGAAATGGTCACCCATCCTAAGACCGGCCTGACTAGATGTTGCTTAACCTTTGCAATGTGTTAACATTGTCGGTACCATAAGACCACGAGCCCCTTTTTATCCCAGAAATGTAATCAGCTAGCTTACCAATAAACGTCTTGGGAGTTCGTCCTTTCTTCACGAGGATTATGGGCGCGTCGACGTACCTCTTCAACCGATTTATCCGCTTCGGCCGCCCTCGTTCTAATAAATTGGCAAAGATGCATTGATTGCATGGGTGATTGAATTTTTTTCATAAAAAAACGGCAATTTCATAGGTAAAGACCTAATATTTATTATTCATTGATTCCTCAATATTAATTGGGTTATTTCTAAACCACTGGGTTTCGAGTAAGGAAAAAACCTTCTTCTCTCGAAACTGGTTTCGAACACGGATCATTTTTTCCTCGTTCTCAACTGGTTACGAACGAACCTGTAGTTACGAGGGCGGCCGAAGCGGATTTATCTTTACAGATAAGTAAAACTGAAGTGTCTGTTTGTAATTTCTTATAACAGTTTTAATCTAAATGCATCATATGAAAGTAAATACGGTACTTGCGGTAGGTACTGACATAATTAAACTTATTAAAAAAAAAAATGTTTGTTTGTCTTTTGTGCCGGGTAATCCCTAGAACGGTTGGACCGATTTTAATCCCCCATTTCAAATTTATGTACCATAAACATGCGTAGTTAGTCAATGTGAATATTTGGGTATGTAATGCCTACTCCATCGGGTATAAGCGTTGATTATGTAATAAATATTCTATGAATTTATTTATGTACATTTGATTCCAGGGGCTAATGCCAATTCATGTAACAGTATAACTGGTGAAAATGCATTGCACATAGCCGTTGAAAGTGTAGACGATCCTAATGACTTTGAGGAATTGTTGAAATGCTTACTAATTTATCATATAGATGTGAATGGGACTGCGTTAACTGGAGATACTGCTCTTAACAGGGCTCTGCTGTTACACAAGTGAGTAATGATGTCAGTGTATATCGACAGGTTTTTCATTACGCCTATTTACCTATCTATACTAATATTATACTAGTTATCCCGACGAACTTGTATCGCCTCAAAAAAAAAAAAAGAATATTTTAATAATTTCATGCAAATGTATGTAAATTGAAAAACGCGACGGACGGACGGACAGACAGACAAATTGTCGTATTAAATATATATATTGTTTGTTTTTCAAGGCGACAGGTTTCAAAATTACAATATGCTACTTTTTATTAAATTCATTCGGCGACTTTGGACATAACCCATTATTATGTGTGCCCGGTGACGGAAATAGGCTTTCCCCCTATTACGTGGGACTAAAAATACTGGCAAATTGTGTGTGTGCAATGCACCTCTGCTTACCCCTTCGGGGATATAGGCGTGATATGTGTGTGTTTGTTTGAATTGGCACTATTGAAGCGATTATGAATTATTTTTAGCTGACATGTATAATTGATTTAAGTATAATTAATCCCTAAAAATTTCAGAGACCACGCCACTGTACTGCTTATACGTTATGGAGCTGACGTCAATAACTGCGACTTCCACACTTGTGGTTTGGATAACATGTCGATAGCCAGCAGAAGACATACATATAGTTTAGCTTCAATGTTATTAAAAGCCGGCCATTATATCTCGTTGCCTGATACCAGTACTCTGACTAAACCCGGTACTACGGCTCACTGGCTATATCTAGCTTCTAAACAACCACTTGCACTCACAGATCTCTGTAGAATTACAATTAGGCATTTTAGTAAACATACAGTGTTGTACCGTTATATATCTAACCTTCCTTTACCAAAAAGGTTAAAATCATACCTTATGATGGAAGATGAAGATTGGATATAATGTTGTTGATAGTTTGTAGGTAACTGATTTAAAAATAAAGAAATAAATTACATACAAGTATTTTTATTTAATAACAATGTTCTACACGAGTGAGGTTAAATATATTGACATTGATATAAGAAAGGCTCAATTGGATCAAGGGGCTTACCGAGCCCCTTGATCCAATGTATATGGCAGCCATAAAATGGACATTCATTGCCTAAAAGTTCAAATTATCCTATAGTACATTCAAAGAGGTGAAATATATAAAAATTATCAATATTATGGCCTACCTTTTAAATACATATTATATGGCATTGGTATATTACTTTATTAAACTAATTTTAATTAAACTTAGTAAAAGTTGAGTTCCTTACAACTACCTATGTAAAGTTATGAACATAAAAAACTAGTTTTTAATTCTTATTATTACATGTTCATAGTAACACTATACTATTTAAAAAATGATATGAATTCGATTCGAAATAGACGATAAGTATAGTGAACAACATTGTGTTGGTAAGTAGGTAAACAATGATCTAAGTCTACAATCTAAAGATTACAATGTACACACTACACATAGGAAAATAAAGTGATTTTTTTTCTAATTATAAACGTCCAACAATAATATTAGTACAAGTGAAGTACACATTAGTGTTTATAAGGTGGAAAGGTTATAAATTTTTGAAAACTCAACATTTTTATTCATTTCAAAATATATATATTTTCTTGTGACTTAGTGTTACCTGCATATGGTTTACATACTTAAAGGATAATAAATATCTTTCGATGATAGAAAGGAAAGAATCACTTTTCACCTTTGTCTCATGACTTTGCGACTCCATTGAATAAAATAATATGTTTAAGCATTGTTATAATGCTTTAAATAACTAAATATGGAATACTTGATAACATACATAAATTATTTGTACAAACAATAACATTAATAAAATATAAAGCTTATTAAGAATCAAAATATACACAACTATATTGTTAGCAGGTCTTACAAACAAAACTAAAATTAAATGAAACTGGAATGAAAAGAAAAACCATAACTTGCCAAATCTGTTGTTAAAACCAATTTTTCAGAACTAGTTATATGAACATGGTATGGTGGCACTCGACTGATAGTACCCCCTAATCCATACAGATAAATAAAATTAAAATATCTGTGCGTCATTTTAAATTAACACCTTTTTAATAAATGCATATGAAAGTATATACAATACTTCGTAAGAAATGTAATTTTTAATATTTTTGTCTGCCGTTAATCTCTGGAACGGCTGGACCGATTTTAACGGGACTTTCACAGGCAGATAGATAGCTGATGTAATAAGGTATAATATAGGCCACATTTTTCCCGGGAATGTGTTCCCGCGGGAATTGGAAATAAAACTATTTTACGCGGGCATCCTCTAGTAATTAATTTAATATAAACCCGTGTTAATGGAAGTATACTTTGTACTGGAAAGTGGAAAGACATGAGCCAGAGCTGCATGTTTTAAGATTGAGCAGAATATATGTAGTTCTGTACCACTAGTATTTAAGTGTTACAACAGAAATGACAGCAAATTTTTAATGAAGAATGTAAGATACATCATTTTTATACTTACTTCTTATATATATTTCACTATAGGGATAGCATGAAATTCCTGTACACAGTGAAACATACATATGATACATAAGTCAGAATAATATAATACTATGTTCCTAACTTCTAACAGAAACATTTAATTCTTTTAATAAATTACAGCAGTACAAGCAAAGTAATAAATACATACGTAAAGACTACATGTAGTCTGTGGCACGGTGACCTTTGATGTCCTCTACAGGGCCAAGTTCATGGTATGTTTCAAGAAGGTAGCTGGCCAAATCCATATGCTTGTTAATAATTGCTTTGTGCAAAATGGTTTGGCCGTCTGCATCTTGTATGGCAATTTGAGATCCAGACTCTATCAGGAATTTAATTGATTCAGTTTTACCTGAAAGAAAAAAGTAATTAGAATCTAATGTGATCGATAAGCCACCCATTGTACATATTAACAGCTGTTAGCTTATTTGTATCATTAATAATGTTGATGTTCGAGAAAGAGTATTCAAAATAGGTCCTATAAAGGCTGCTACACACAGAGTGCCGGCGGCAATACCGCCGGGTTTATGCCAATACAAGCCGCCGCGCATAGCCGCCAAGCATCATTCCGGTTGTGACAGTCATGTAGAACGCTAGTGAAGTACATATTTTTGGTTACAATGAATAAAGAAATCACACCACTAATTACTCAAATGCCGGGAACGAACTGACGCCGGCAGCCCGCGCAACCCGCCGGCGCACCCCGGCGGATTCTTTGAGCGGCAAAGCCGACGGCTTTGTAAGCCGCCGGGTTAGCGGCGGCTTGACCGGCTGCTTGCCCGACGGTACTGCCGCCGGCACTGTGTGTAGCAGCTTTAACAGCTGTATATAATAAAAAGCCACGAATGAAATTTGTAATGATTACAATCTTATATTTCCGTGGTTATGTGGTGGATGTCACCCAATGATCCATATAATCACTTTATGGCAAACTGGATTTGGATTGTGGATTACACTCCTAAACGACAGGCTCAATCATTATTTTAACTCAATCAGAAACTAGTGGAGAGCAGTGGGAGGGCTCTACAGTTTGATTCAACTGTTGCCTACTTATAAATAAAATTTTGTGCCTGAATCTGTGAACATGGATTGTATACTAAAAATAAAAAAATTACTGTGCAACTGTTAAATCTGCAATGTTGAGATACTGGTTTACCTGCGACAGCAGCTTTATGCAAAGGAGTTGCTAGACCACTTTTAGTTTGTGCATTGATATTTGCTCCATTTTGCACTAACAGTTTGCAAATATCTACATAACCCTTACGTGCGGCATAGTGTAAGGGAGTGTAGCCAGCATTGTCTGGAGTATTCACTAATGTCATCGCATTCCTTGCTTTGTCAATTAATTCCCTGACTCGTTGTTCTTCACCATAGAAAGCTGCAATAGTTGTTAATTAAGGAACAAAATAATTTATTTTAATGTTCTATGTTCTATAAAAATAAGGAGTGTTGTTTTTAAATTAATTTATAATCAATAATACACACCTGCATTCCATAAGCCCCTCTCCCAGTCCATCTCAGATATTGTTTGACAAACAGATGCATTTGTAGAAGTGCAGTGGGAGTGATCACTTTCATTGTTATGATCCATAATTAAAATAATTATTTGTTAGTGGATGGTACAAAAGGTAGTGCTATTTATGTGTCACGCTGGAGGGTCCAGGTGATCTCAGATTCACCAGTGCTCGATACAATCTTGTAACCAAGCTGTGCCAAAGAATTGATTGCGTCAAGAACATTTGTCTTCACACTAACTCCATTAAATACCTCCCCTGATCCTGGATATTTTTTAGAGAGGGCTCTGACCTCTTCCTCTCCTAAGCCAAAGACAGAACAGTCACTGGCATGAAGATAACCTTTGATTGCTATATACACAATGCCATCCTCTTCTGTCAATGGCACAGTTGCCAAGTTGCTTGGAGATAGGTTTTGACTGCCTTTTGTGTCCATAGTAAGAGTGTAAATTATTATAAAATACCTTTCTGTTTAAATCTGATTGCTTAAACTTCGTCGTCTTTTGCTTGATGTTGATAATTGCCAACGTGCATAGCCTCTTTGCTAAAGTTTGTGATGTTGTCTTGCTCTACAACAATTGAAGGTTCAGGCTCTGAAAATTCTTTTCTCATAGTCCACATATACTCATTATAATCTTGTTTCACTGCAGTTGAGCTAGATGCAACAACCTTGTAGCCTAATACCTGTAAATGTATGCATTAATTAACAATGTGATAGTGAGTCATAACTAAAAATACTAACTGTTACATAACTAGCTGTTAAAGTGACAATAATTCATGTTGGTAAAGACTCACCTCTAATGCACTAAGAATAACACAAGGATGTTGTAAGTAAACAATTGTGGAATCGTCGCAGTATCCGCCACATGCAAACCTCTTTAGTTGTTCAATATCCCCAGCTAAATGTTCAACGAAGTACGTGTTAGAATTAGCACATAGTACACATAACATGAATCATGAATTATAAAATGAGGATAATGATTTTACTGCACTTTATATAATTAGCTATGGTATGGTGTTTCAATTACTGTCAGACATGTTTTGTATTCATTTCATATTCCTCATTTTATTTTAGTCTATTTATATTTTGTCAACATCTACCTTTCAAGCCGGACACCAAAACACGCCAAGGGTTTTTATGGCCATACGACGCTAAATTGCCTCTGATCAGAATGTATGGCATTGATTACGGATATTGAACGTATCTTATATTTTTACAATTCAAACAAAATTATCAATTACTAGTCACGATTAAACTCAATTCAACACGAACACAAAATCTAATAAAAATTACTGGAGGAATAATTTATACCCATATTCGTGGTTAATGTGAATATGTCAATGTCTAAGTATCATTGTCATTGTCAATGGTGTAACTTTTTTTGGAACTTGGGGCTTTTTTTATTCGGCGGCCTAAGACTGCGGCCGCACCTACGCACATTGCAGAGAATATCCAGCGGCGCCCGGCGGACTATGGCCACCTGTGTGGCCGCTGCGTGTTGGTCGAGTTTTACTCCGCATCTTTGGGGTTGGGTTTTATCCCACGTCGGTGAGTGAAGGCGTGTGTAGGGTGAAGCGCCACAGCACGCAGTCCTTCTAGCCTGCTTCTGTAAGAGGTGGGGTGGGTAAGGTGGGGTGCTAGTCCTTAGTCCTCAGGCCCTGGTCATGGAAGTCGATGGTCCTGCGCGTATTTAAGTCTACGGCGCCCCTGCCGTACACTTCAGAACTCAGCGGGGGGATCTGCTACCTCTCCCTCCCGGCCACCTTCTTCGCGAGAATAACCTGCTCACAAAAGGATAGGGCCACATTCCACTGGCTCCCGCTTGAGGCCATGGCTCGTAGCATGGTCTCCAGCGAGAGGATATTTATATATATAGCCCAGACTCCAGATCCACAACAAGGCCCCGGCACTGATTCGCCTACGCTGAGCATTCCACCAACGTGTGGAGTGCCGTTTCTTCGCCGGCTTATACGCCTCGAGGCTTGGTTTCTCTGGGCTGATCAGTGCCTTCGGCAGTCTCTTTTTACGCATAGTAAAACAATAAACATAACTAGTTGTCATTGTCAGAGCTGTCAAAGTGTCAAAATCAATAAAAATAAACATTGCAGCGTGGAGAAACGTAGTGATTATATTATACTAATCTTTGGCGTGCAGATTTTCCTCGAAAGTTTTTTATCGTATGAAGACATTTTATTTATTACCTATAAGGTATATGAATAAATAAGATCAATGTAAAACTTATAAATCAGTGTAGCAATAATAAAGTATTCGTAATGCAGGTGTCAGAAATAGATAATGTTAAAATCTATAACCTAAGTGTTGGTAAATCTTTACCAGACGTAAGTAATGTGATGATTCTCTATATAAGTTGTTCCTATCGTGTTACCCTTTCCATTTACTAACTGTGTCTTATATTTTATCGTATTACAGTGGTTAACAGAAAGAAAAAAACGGTCACTTTTGAAAAAAAATGTAGACCTGAGAAGGCGAATTGAATTGATACAGGAGTTTGATATGCCAGGTGTTAGCACTAACCTTCGGGTTTCTAAAGATGGACAATATATTATGGCAACAGGCATCTACAAACCCAGAGTCAAGTGTTATGATGTTAATAATTTATCTCTTAAGTTTGAACGCTGCTTGGACTCTGAAGTTGTGACATTTGAAATATTAAGCGAGGACTATGCAAAGGTATTAAAGTTTGTATGGTTCCTTACTTAAACATATTTACAAAGTCTGGTGTACCTCACTCAACAAAGGTGTAGAAGTTCAGCTTGCAGTATGACAAGCAAACTTAATTTTTTGCTACCTTCCAATTCCAACTTTAATGTGGCATTTGTAGTTCAGTTTTTGTTGAGCATATGGCTGGTCGCTTTATATATATATACCTTTGGCGCTCAGCAAAAACCGAGTTCCAGATGCTCAATTGCAATACCAAACAATGTTTCATATATTTTTCCACTCCGGGAACTAGTATTGAGTAACTAGCTCTTCTGGTGCGGGGGGCTCTCAAACACTACCTTGATATTAGCAAAGTTATTAATTAATGATAGAGCCACACAGTTAAAAGAAGAAGAAAAACATGGCATTGAATATGTACTATAATGATTTTCTTTTCAGATAGTGTTTCTACAATGCGACCGATATGTAGAATTCCATGTTGGTCATGGTCGTCACTACCGACTACGAGTGCCACGCTTTGGAAGGGATATTGCATATCATAAACCTTCGTGTGATTTGTTTGTTGTTGGCGCATCATCAGTAAGTTACATTTACATAAAAATTACATTTATTAAATTATCTTATATTTTATATAAGCATGGTAATATTATCTCATATCTTCTAAACCGCAGATTTGTTTAATTAACATAATATTAATAGTATAACATTAGATTCATCTTGGTACCCAAGTGTTCTTAGATCTTTATTAACTGTATTTATGAAGCATGAGCAAGTCAAAGCCATTAAAACGCCTTGAAACAATTTGTCAGGAGTAATTATATTTTTAGGAAGTGTACAGGCTAAACTTGGAACTGGGACAATTTCTGGCTCCATTTGTAACCAAGGCTAATGAAATCAATTGCTGTGCTGTCAGTGAGGAACATGGATTGTTAATACTTGGCACAGAATCAGGCCTTGTGGAAGCTTGGGACCCACGCACTAAATCCAGACAGGGAATCTTAGACTGTGCCATGCATTGTACAGAATCAGAATATAAGTAAGTTTATACAAATTTTATAAAAAGGAAAGATTTAACTGTCTATATTTAATAGGCTCTGTAGCTATTGTACTGATTTTGAAAATTCTTTCACTAATATGTAGCTACTTTGTCCCTGAGTGACATAGGCTACTTTTTATCCTGATAACGTTTTCCCAAGTGAACCGGGAACAATTTAACTAAATCACCTAGGTGGAGCCGTGGTATTCTAATACTTTATTTTACTTTACTTTATATTAGCTAATACTTTATTATTTTACTTGATTTTTATAGTCCTGTTTATTTTTTGCCTTATTTGTTTAAAAACATATTATTTGTGCGAGCTCCTCTCTAAACTAATGCCTGCCGATCAATGGAAGAGGATCAGGCGAAAAGTAAATTAGCAGTTAGCGGCAATAAGCTTGCAAAATGCGGGCATCTGCTATGCATGCCTTGCCGCGTCTGCTAGTTTGTAATATGATCAATATTATTATAGGAATGACAAGTTGCCCGCTATAACTGCTGCAAAGTTCGACGGCCCACTGAGGATCGGAGTGGGGACGTCTACAGGCCATGTATTACTATATGACATTAGATCCAGTAAACCCATGCTAGTAAAAGACCACATGAATGAAATGCCAATAAAGACGTTGGAATTCCACAAACATATGAATTATATCTACTCTATGGATTCTACTGTTGTCAAAATATGGGATAAAAATACAGTATGTATCACCATTATTTTCTTGTGTAGTGGGTAGTGTTAATTTTTTTATTCAGTTATTATCTACGAAAGTAAGACCAACGAAACGAGATAAATTTTATCAACAAACGGACTGTTAATAAGTTACATTGTGATAGCATGTGCTTATTATCTCTGTCCTTATCACTCGTACCAAGTAGTGACGTAAGATGGTCGACGACACCTGTTGTTGCATGTTTCATGGTTAAGGTAAACATTTAGTACCATAGTTGTCAACCTTTTTCAACATGATAGAATAGATAGTTCTGTCATAAATATCCTGACTCAGACTCCTCCAAGGAATCATCCATGGCTAATACAGAGCGATTAGAATAGGGAATTAAACAAATAAAAATGTTTTTTTATCCCCTGATGCCTTGGTTACAATTTTTCTCTCGTCTTGGTACACATATTATTAACTATATGTCTGGTCGCTTCTATTGAAGATCTCTGACTCTTATGCATTATGTACAACTAGAGCACTTACCCATTAAAATAATTGACTGATTAAATATATTTTACAAGCAATAAAGTGTGCTAACTTTTTCTCATATATATTAACAATATGATTCACAAAAACTATAGTCTTTGGCTGGACTCGAACCAGCGACTGATCCCTATCCAGGAGGAACGTTCTACCAACTGACCAAGACACCACTAGCCCAAGACATCTAATTTTGTCATCATATTTGTGTTAATATAGCGACTTGATACGTGATACTTGATACTTGAACGTGATTCATATTGTAATCACATAGTTGACTGATTGTTCTAGGGCAAGCAGTACACTAGCATAGAATCATCAGCAGACTTCAATGACTTGTGCGTCATACCGAATACAGGACTGACCATGATGGCGGTTGAAGATCAAAAGATGCAAATATATTATGTACCATCTTTAGGTATGTTTATTGAAATGATTACATATTTATTTTGAAATCTTTAGGCTCTTATCTGAGAATACTCTTACTTGAGAATGATTTGGGTCCTAGAACCCAAATCATTCTCACTCATCACACACACTGAATGATGACGGGGGATCTGGCAAATATACTTAAAGTTTGTGGCAATAAATTCTGGGTTTGTAACACGCCTCTGTCTATTTCTATCGGGTACTAAGAGGCCCAAGTCATTCCTACCTTCATGCGGTGGCAAGAATGCTTAATAAAAGGTCCGTCTCGCCCCCTTACGTAGGACTATAAGTGACTGCCGAATTTGGTCGTAATGTACGCCTCTCTAACGTCCTTATTTTATTCCGTTGCCCAAAGCAGCAGCCGCCCCACTCCCATTTACGGTCGCGCTAGATTTGAAGAATCCCCTGTGGCACCGGTGCGGCGATCTACCTCTTAGATAAAGATGTGTTTTGTGTGAATATTATAAGGAACGCAATTTTTCAGGACCTGCTCCAAGATGGTGTGCTTTCCTAGATAATTTGACTGAGGAATTAGAAAACTCAGCGTCACAAACTGTATACGATGATTATAAGTTTGTCACGAAACAGGAGCTTGAGTCACTTGGATTAGATCACTTACTTGGAACTAATTTACTTAGAGCATATATGCACGGGTAAGAAATATTGTTTAATATAAATTTTTGCAAAAAAAGAAACTGAACTCGACCACACGTGAAAAACCAGTTTTCAAATAAAAAAATATCTTTAAAATCTGTTCACCCAGCTGAAAGTTATAAGATAATAACCATAAAAAAATACAGTTGTATTGTGAACATCTTCCTTTTTGACTTTTTGTTACAAACTTATTAGATATCGTCAAATACAACATTAAAATTTGTATAAATTTTAGATATTTTGTCGACGTGCGATTGTATAAGAGGGCAAAGACTATTGCCGAGCCATTTGCATTTGAGCAGTACAAAAAACGTAAAATTAGAGAGAAGATTGAACAAGAAAGACCATCCAGACTCAAAGTTGAGGACAACTTGCCCAAAGTCAATCGAGACTTGGCGTCTAAACTCATGGAGGATGATGGCAAGAGAAAGAAACAAACTGCTAACTTGCTCAAAGATGACAGATTCAAGGTACCTACTATAACATTCAAAGTTTTTAATCTATTTTCTAAAGTGGTAGCTTTATGATAGGTTCAAAACCAGGAAGGCTTTATTTTTTAATAAAATTGTTCGTTTTTTATTTTGCAGGCTTTGTTTGAGAATCCAGACTTTGAAGTGGACAAGCATGCTGAAGAATATCGACTTATTAATCCTGTCCTATCTAGAAAGGATAAAACTAAGGACAGAAAACCGATTGTTGAAGAAATGCAGGTATTTGGATTTGTTACAGTAACATTTTCTTTCAAAGAATTTTTAGTTTTATAATCTAGATTTCTAGAAGATCTTCAATGTCGAATTAAAAATTTTGTGGTCCTTTGAAACGGCTCGTTTTTTATATTTTATAGGTATTAGAATAGGTCGTAAACTGTTTTTCATTCAAAGCCCTTATTTAGCGGTTAGATATTTATATTTAAGTATTTATGTTAATTCTATATAATTTTAAAAGTCAAAAAAACGTTGTTTTAAGAATAATAAGAATAATTTGTATTAAAGACGAGCGCCTCTCGCCATCAAACATAATAGTTTGGCGGGATACTTATGTACTTAACTAGATTTTTATTCTATGAATAAATGATTTAAAAAAGAATGAATGGCAGAAAAATCATTTACCAGGTCAGCTAGTAATTAGTAAAGAAAAAAAAAATCTTACTAATATTTTAATTATAATAGGTTGATGTTGATGAAACAGAAGACAAAGATTCAGATAAGGAATTATACGATAGCAGTGAAATTGACAGCTCAGATGATGACCAAACATGGGTGAAAGAGGTTAAAAAACAACACAAAATAAGCAAAAAGATAAAGGCATCTGAGCAATATTCAGAAGAAAACAACGATAAAGTATATGAACTAAATAAAGCTCCTAATAATCCTAGCTTGATTAAAAATATTACAAGAGTAAGTAAAGCAAGTCTTGGTGATCGTTTAGCTAAGGATGGGTTCACAACGATCGTCACTACATCTGGTGGTAATAGAGAAATTAAATTCACTATGAGAGGGAAAAAGTCGGAGTCGGAAAATAAAAGAAAAATGCAGAAACATCACGAGGAAAGGAAGAAAATTGTTCGGCGGACAGGTTTTCTTACAAAGAAAAAGATGCCGAGATAAAAGTACCGTTTACTCTACAGTGTACATAGGCTGGTTTCTTTAATGATTAATAAATGTGTAATAATATGATCTCTTTATTGCCTTCACACTCTAACCACATCTGTTCCCCTAAGGTAGTAGGCAAGCATATTATAAATATAATATGTATACACTTCGCCATTTCTACTTTCACTTATATTCTTTACTAGCGGCCGCCCGCGGCTTCGCCCGCTTTTCAAATTATATACACAAAAACCTTCCTCGATAATCAGTATCCATTGGTAAAAACCAATGGATACTGATTGCGTAGTTGAGTAGTGAGTTGCGTAGTTTTAAAGATCTAAGCATACATACGGACGGAAGCAACTGTGTTTTATATAGTGTAGTGATAGTGATGATTAATAGTGATGAATAATTGAAAGTAATGTGATCAGAGACTTGGGATGCCGTTCGCTTCGCTCCCACTGTGATCATGTGAAAATCGATTTTGAGTATCTCATGATCCCCGAACACCCTGAGTCAAAAAAAGTGATTTCTGGAAAATGTATGTACCTGCCTATGGATGTACGGAGAGCTACACAGCCTGAACAATTCGCCCGATGTAGCTCAATTATTATTTAGATTCTGTGTTGCAGTTTGGCAGAAGTAAATAATCACTATATGTAATACAAAAGATATTTCGAATAAAAAAAAAGATGATATTATTATATAAATTTTTCTTAAAAAAATACAAATAATTTTTTGGTCCCCAAAAACTAATAAATGGTTTCACTGGGGATCGAGATTTCGTACAGTAGTCCGCTTATGGTTAAGAAGCTATTAAGTACAGTCGTAATCTGATTATAATAAAATAATATACCTATTACAATACCTACTAACTGCTTCGGTGGCGTGGTCGGTAGTGCATTGGCTTTCGACTCGGAGTTTGGGTGTTTTATATGTAGGTACTCGTAGATATGTATGTAGGTATTTAGAAATATACAAGTAAGTTTATCAGTTGTCTAGATCCCATAGCACAAGCTTATGGCTTAGTTTGGGCTATATGACGTTGTGTGAGAAGGTCCAATATATTTATTTGTTTATTTATTATATTATATGTGATATTACATACAATAAATCTGTATTTTACGATTGTTGGGACAGCTGACGGGAGTCGGTGAAGCTCAAAGCTCATTGACATAAATTTTCCAAGGCCATTGATTAAGGAATGTAAAACTGCCAAAAAACCGGTTTTTAATTTATTTCTCAAACGTCTCCCAAGATTTTCTTTAAATTTTCATAATTTGTAGCACTTATGAAAATAAACAATGTTTACATGCAGTTTTGAAGTGTAGACTATAGTGAAAAAAAGTTCAAGTGTATTGTTGCTAATTATTGACCATTTCTATGGCCAGGCCCCCGTTCAATAACGGTTACAATCCGACAATAGGAAATATGTCTGTCACTGACAATTTGACAATTTTTCTGTTCAATAAAACTTACAGGCGACTTATTTGTCACGGTGGAAAATTTACAAATATGTCGAATTGTCACGATATTCCTACATATTTCTGTTCAATAAAACTTTTTAGCGACAGGTGACAGGCGACTACTTGACAAGTTTTTCGTGAAAAACTTGTCAAGACAATTTCTGACGGGAGTTCGTATCCACGAATTCGTATCCAATTCGTGTCTTCTTTCAATGTTTACCTTCAAGATAATTTTCTCATGAAGTAGATAGGACTGGGATTTGGATTTTTGCGGAGTGTGTGGCTGGTTTCCTTTTAGGTTACCTCTGGCGCTGTGCAAAAATCCAGGCCCAAACGCTCAATTGCAATACCGAACAACGTTTCCTTGTCCCGCACCGCGAACTAGTTCCGTGTAACCAGTGTTTCTGTGTGGGAATCAAACATTACCTTTACATTGGCGAAATCATCAATGAACATCGATTAAGCCATGTTTTTAAAAAGAAGAAGAAGTAGATATAGAAGAGTGTGGCGTCGGCGTTGGTGACGTAGATCCGAATCATAAAAAAAATTCTTTCACCTACCGTAAAATAATTATTTTTGAAAAGAAATTATTTCGGCGAATTTATTTATAATTATGAAAGACTAATAAAATATTAAAAAAGAACGACCCGGGAATCATCATCTATGCACTGCCGACTACGCCATCGAAGCAGTTAAAATAAATAGTAAACATGTAGCTACATTATTCATGAGATCTATATACACAACTTTTTAGGGTTCCGTACCTAAAGGGGGTAAATGGGAACCCTATTACTTAGATTTCGCTGTCCCTCCGTCTGTATTGAGCTGTATCTCATGAACCGTGATAGTTAGAAAGTTGAAATTTTCACATTATGACGTATTTCTGCTGCCTCTATAACAACAATAAAAAGAGTACCTATAATAAAAATTTAAAAGGGCTCCCATACGACAAACGTAACATTTTTCGTAATATTATTAACAGCAAAAATAAAATATTCACAGAATTTAATTTAAATATAAATAATTAATTATTATAAAACAAAAAGAGTATTTTGTGACTAAGGTAATTTTGGTAGCTAATAAACGGTTGTTTCACATTAAATCTATAAGACAATTTGGCGCAGGTACTTGGTAACGACGGCGACAATATCTCAGGAGTAAGGAGCGTCGAGTTCGAATCTCAGCGATTGATACTTTTTGGGCTTTGTTGTTAAATTGTTACCTACCTCTTTTAAGGTTATCGCAATATGTTAAAACTAAATAATATTAACACTTTAGTGTAAAATTACAGACATAATACCCAATAGTTATGCATATATCATCGAGGGGATAGGCAGAGGGATAGATAGTGTTGTCAAGTTTAAGTTAGGTACCTACATAAAATTTTTGTTAAATAGTTTAATTTTTAATTTTGTTTTTCGCTTGTAGGGTTGTCACATTAATTAATATATCAATAAATTTATAATTTATTTTATTTCTTCTGGTAATAGATTAACGTTATTATATTATACTATCTGCATTAACCCAAACACAAGTCTACTCTTCACATTTGTGAAGTTGCCTCTCAAAATGTTTAGATTTTTACCAGTATGTACATAAATATATCTATACATACTTAATGCGTACCACGTTGCTGAGAAAGGAAAGAAATTTTCATATTACCATACAAAATTTCTTCTATTGAGTATGTATTATAAGACAAAAATTTTGGCCTTGTAAGCGCAGAATATTAGCAAGAGGTACAGTGAACAATTGTAAAATTTGCAAGCTTATGATTATGAAGGCAAAGGCTAATAATCCTAAACGGCAATAGACTTGCCCTATTACGTGGAACCAACAAAATTTGATGCACTTCTGTCTGCCTACTATGTCTGTCATTTTATGACCGCAATATCTCAGAAGTAGTAATATTCGGACAACCCCACACTGCTAACACACATTTAGTATGTTCATCCATATACCGTTTTCTTATATAAATACATTCTTACAACTTCAATATTCAAAATATGATTTCGCGACAGAGGGTAAAGCTCCTATCAGAAATGTCCGACAATTCTACAAATATGTCGTGATGTCATGACAATTTTCTGTTCAATAAAGCAGATTGGACAAGTTTTTTACGACAAAATTGTCGAAAATCACCTGTCGCTCAAAAAGTTTTATTGAACAGAAATATGTAGGAATATCGTGACAATGCGACATATTTGTAAATTTTCCACCATGACAATTTTGTCGCCTGTAAGTTTTATTGAACAGAAAAATTGTCATGGCGTTATTATATTTAGGTCGACAATTGTCAACCAACAATTGTCAAATAAATTTGACTGGCGTTTGGTAGTGGTGACAGACATATGTAAAGTTTTATTAAACGCGTTTTCCAGCGACAAATTTGTCACAGATTACCTGTGGTTTTTTGACTTATTTTGTCGCGTTTATTGAACAGCCTCAGCGTGACAATTTGACAATTAAGTCACTTTTTGACAATTATGTCGACTTGTAACGTTTATTGTACAGGGCCCAGGACGTCGTCGTCTGTTAGTCACCACTGGTGACTCATCTTTCATCTTTCATCACTTATTGGTGATATTTGTTCAGGGTCCTTTGAACTTGGTGTGACCTCTTTATACTTTTACTATCGCCGTGGTACCGTAGATTATTGGTCCGTGCCTCCAATATTGTACCTAAATAGACAGAGGTAGGCATCTTGTTTCTATAGGTATAGGTACAGTCAGCTTCAGAGAAAAGGAACCCCCCTTGATAATGACATGAAAGCATTAAAGTTTTTTTGAATCATTGTGTATATGGCATGTTGGTCTAGTGGTTATGACCGCTGCTTTGTGGACACGGCAACCGAGGTTCAAATCCTCGGACACAAGTTCTTTTTTTATTCATATAATTATTTTTTTATTTTCTTAAGCACTTTTTGTTAATTAATATTTAAGGAATCAAATTTTATAGTAGGTATGAGGTTTGTAAGAAAAGATTGGCTTATTGCATAAACAATATTAATTTATTTCTCGAATTACATTTCTAGGTTTTTTTCTTTCCTCTTTCCATTCCTGATTAAGTATACAGTTTTTCTATGTGAGTTAAATTGGGGTTACTTATTTTTAAATTTTACCTGACCTAAATTTATTGACAAAATACAATACCCTAAGTGAAGTATAAAATGTTTACTTAATATACTGAATATCGCCGCGTCACATGACTCACGAATGACGTCACGTGATGCGATCGTTCGCTGAACTGCGAACAGCGCGAGCAGCTTCATCTGCCTTTTTTTTTGCATGTTCATATTAATTTGTAATTTTCTGATATTTTTCGTCTTTCGGCTCAATTATATACCAAGATACAATTTACTCACAAAAAATACCACATTAATTTATGTGCTGTTTGAGGATACGAACTCGCATCTCCAGCGCCAGCCGATCACCTAGGCCGTGCCTTATACCACTAGGCTATCGGTTCACTTGATAATAATGGCGAAAATATGAATAGCATTACTCCTTTTATCGAACAAAGTTGATTACGGTGTAATTTTCTAGACCTTAAGGTTTAAATTTCAACTTCCACCATATGTGATAATAATAACTGCTCAATAGACTAAAAGATTAGGTTGAAATTAGTATAGATTTCTCGTTTAGTTCAATAGATTAACAGCTTGCTGCACTACCGTCATGTTTTACTTCAAAAACTTATCTGCTGTATGAGCTGCGGATATAGTATTATAATATCTGTGACAGCGCACTAAGGTTGCAATTAGAATACTTCTTTGCCTTATTTACTAAACTGTGATTGAAGGTTACTTTATAATTCGTGGTAATTTGCATTGGTGTTAATCCTCCTCGTAATATTATTCAATTTATTAAGTTTTTGATCAGTTTTTTGAGTAAATTGAAAGTATGGTTCGATTAACAACATATTTGAAAGCTAAAATTATTGTTCTCTGGGAGCAAGAACAAAGCATAAAGAAAATAGCACGAGATATGGGCATAACGGTAAGAGTTACGATAAAAATATATTATATACCTATTTATTGCTTAATCATGTTACATTTTCATTTACAAGTTAGTTTTTTGGAATTTCTTTTATTTATTATCATTTTCATTACAGAGAAATACAGTGCGTAGATGAATTCGAACGGGTGATATAAAATGGGAACGCCAGCCAGAAAGATTCAACTTACTGACGATCATCGCACCAACCGAGTAAATTTTGCTACTTGTTATTTAAATTTCGACTGGGAAAACGAAATTGTTATATTTACCGACGAAAAATGCTTCAAGTCAGATAGGGATGGCCGAAAAATTTTATGGAGAAGAAGTGGCCAACGGTTCAACCCTAAAAACGTATTAGACTTGAGAAAAAGCGGGCGGTTAACATTAGGTAAGTAAATGATTATATTCTTTAACATAAAATAAATTAATAATAACATAAAACTAATACATACATATATCAATATATATATTATATATTTCCAATTATTATTGCTGTTGACATTGATTTACATATTGCAACAGATTTGAAAAGGTTTATTATTTTAGGTTACTGGGGATGGATGTCTTCAATGGGCCCAGGCGAGCTAGTGGAAATAGGTGGCCGCATGAACAGTGAGCGATACCTTGAAGTGTTGAATGACGTAATGATGCCTTCAGTGTGGGTCGCATATCCAGAAGGACAAATTTACCTGGTTCAGGATAACTCTTCAGTGTATCGGTCCCGAATTGTGCAAGACTGGCTAAATGCACAAGAAGATATAACGGTGTTTGAGTAGCCGGCTAGAAGCCCGGATCTTAACCCTATAGAAAACTTATGGGGTCAGATGGTTTTAAACTGGGACTCAAGTGAAATAAAGTAAAAAAAAAATTGGATGAAGAGGTAAACAGAACTTGGGAACTAATGCGAAATAGTGCCGCATGTTTTAATATGGTGTCGGGGATGAAAAGTCGTCTTCAAGAAGTGATAGACAGTGAGGGCCATCCTCTCCGTTATTAATGCAGTTTATCGATTCTTACCCAGGACAAATCTTTGTGTGCTGAACACGATTATTTGTTATGTGTCTGGGTGTAATTAATCTAAAAAAAATATTTAAAATAAGTATTATATCCGTTGTCTAGTATCCATATCACATTAAGGTGCTTATTTTAGGCTAGATGACGCTGTGTATAAAGTGTCCTAACATTCATAATAATAATATTATTATTAATACCTAATCCCATTACAAGTTTTTGTTTACAAGTTTAGTAATCTTCTAATGTGTTAACGATGCACCATCTGACCTCACATATTTTTCTAATGTTGTGTTAAAAGGGTTACCTACTTATCAGAAAATGTGATCAAAGAGGAAGATGTATATTGCTATACTGTTATAGTTTAGCATGTTGGTTCTTTCTTTGTGATTCATAGGAACAAATAACATTTCATTTTTCAACCATTCTTTTATATTCAAAGATTATACAGAGTGTAAAAAATTAATGTTTGCTACTTTAAATAAATAAGTAATTAAATATTGTAGTTTTGTTTCTAGAATTATCTAATATTAAGTAAACATTTTATACTTCACTTAGGGTATTGTATTTTGTCAATAAATTTAGGTCAGGTAAAATTTAAAAATAAGTAACCCCAATTTAACTCAGATAGAAAAACTGTATACTCAACCAGGAATGGAAAGAGGAAAGAAAAAAACCTAGAAATGTAATTCGAGAAATAAATTAATATTGTTTATGCAATAAACCTATCTTTTCTTACAAACCTCATACCTACTATAAAATTTGATTCCTTAAATATTAATTAACAAAAAGTGCTTATAAAATAAAAAAATTTGAACCTCGGTTGCCGTGTCCACAAAGCAGCGGTCATAACCACTAGACCAACATGCCATATACACAATGATTCCAAAAACTTTAATGCTTTCATGTCATTATCAAGGGGGGTTCCTTTTCTCTGAAGCTGACTGTACTAAAAGGTGGTCAATTATGATGCTGTTTTAGAAATAACCAAACCGTTTAACATATTTTATGACTAAGTAAGGTCACCCGGGGCGAATGCAACTAGGGGGCTAAAGTAACTAATTTGATTTTCTCTTCAATTAACGGTAGTTATTAAAAGTGCCACCTATTGAAATGTAGAGCAATCATTGTTTCTATCAATCAAATATAGATGCTCGAGCTCCTAGACTGCTTACTGTTGTACCGACAGAGCATAGTTGGAAAATAGTTGCATTCACCCCTTAACAATTTATAACTGAATTTGTCGGAAATTGAAGTGTATTTTAAGCGGATTGATATCATTTTCGGAAAGCTGTTGCAAGAGTCCACATGTTCGTATTGTTGCCATGTCGATATTACTGATTGAAAGAGAGTTATGGCTATATTAGTCACATTTACCCCATGGGGGGGCTAATGTAACTTTTACTTATCTCATGCAACAATAGCGTGATTTACTGAAAATCCTGATCCTGTTGGTACTGTGTTATATGTCGAAACTGTTTATTAAAAAATGCTTTATTAGGTAGGTATATGTATTAGCATTACCCTATTATTTATGTAGATTATGCTGGAGGGAGGCAAAGTTAACTTAACTTTATTTTTTATAGTCGCATTCGCCCCGGGTGACCTTACCTACCTACCTATAACGTTAATTACTCGCTTCGGAGTAAGCATTGGAACCATTTACATAAAATGTAGTCATGGAGTACGAAAATAAAGACTAAAAGCACTAAAAGCGTGATTGTGACGCCGTCTTCGAGACGACACTGTATGAAAACTAAGTGCTAATGCTAAGGGCTCATGTACATGGAGCAACGTCGTGCGATTCCGGCCATAAGAAAACGAGTGGTTCCGATAAATGGGTTCAAGGTTTACAACGCTGTCAAGACTGCGCGCGTTTGCGTTGCGACGCGACGTTGACTGCGCGAGGAATACTCGCAATCTGTATGGGCTCTTACCACTACGTAGGTATAATTATGTAAAATGTAGCTCTACGCCAAAAGTATCCACTTACTTACAAATAGCTTGCTAAACGCCTCTTACGAATTCTCGATTATGTGACAAGGGAGTAATAGGTTTAACATTTTTACGGTTAGGTAGGTTTTTTAAATACTAAGTAAGTTTTAAATTTTAACTAAAATCACAACCATGAACCTAATGCATATCGAGAACAGGTAAGTTTTTCATTTTTACTGTCTACTTGTTTGATTATAATTCATACAAAACCAAACATGTTCGCGGCTCATGGGTGGCCCATGGGCCTCACTCGCCGCACCTTAACCTATTCCAATCGAGTAATTCGCAAATTATAATAAATAACCAATTATGACCTTTTATATTTATGGCTCATAATTAATAGACGAATAAACATTATGCCTTTATGCAACTTTATGCAACTCCTTCTTATGGCAAAAATATTATACTAAATGATAGTTATGCTAACATTTGCATTATGCCAAAGGATTATTATGCAGTAGTATTATTATGCTAATAAAAGTTATGCGAAAACGTTATGCCAAACTATATTATGCCTTAAAATTTTATGCCAAGAGGAGGAATCCTAAAACAGGGAATAGTAATACGTAAATACCTACTTATATAACTATTTTAGCTATCTCCTCATCCTTGTGTTGTTCAGTTCTTATCACTTCTTTATTCTTAGCAGGCATATCTACAACGATAGTACAAACTCCACAGTGTTCTTCCGTTGTAGGTTCACAACTGGGACGAGACAAAGAGTCAGCGACTACATTTGTTTTGCCGGAGATGTATTTTATATTGAGGTCGTAAGGCTGTAGCAGAAGCGCCCATCGGGCCAATCGGCCGGTAGGCGACTTAAGGGACATAAGCCATCTCAGGGCTTGGTGATCCGTTTGAATAGTTATCTTGGCTCCTTCGATGTAACCTCGAAATTTGGAAACGGCCCAAACGACTCCCAGAGCTTCACGCTCAATTGTGGAGTAATTGCGTTCAGCTTTGGTCAGGAGTCTGCTGGCATACTCAACAGGGTGTTCAGTTTCACCCTCCCCCTGGACCAGAACTGCACCGAGTGCATAACTGCTGGCATCGGTCTTTATAACGTAGGGTTGTGTATAATCAGCCTGAGCTAGGACTGGAGAGGACGATAGAAGTTCGCGAAGTTTGGCAAAAGCATTCACTTGGTCTTCCTCCCACTTCCAGGTGACATTCTTTT
Source organism: Nudaria mundana (assembly GCA_963556515.1). NCBI lineage: Eukaryota > Metazoa > Arthropoda > Insecta > Lepidoptera > Erebidae > Nudaria > Nudaria mundana. The sequence continues at coordinate 12,104,871 of OY748291.1, forward strand.
TCGTAAGGCCTGTAAGAGGCTCTGCAACTCTTGCGAAATTTGGTATAAACCGTCTGTACCAAGAGCACATCTGAATAAATGATAGTAAGTGCTTGAGATTTCGCGGGGGTAGCATATCCAGGATAGCGCCGACTTTCTCTGGATCGAGCTGCAAGCCATCGGCGGTGATGTAGTGTCCTAGATACTTCACCTTTTCACAGCAAAAACTACACTTCTCTCTATTCACTGTCAGATTGAATTCTTTGAGCCTATTAAAGACATCTTGAAGGTCCCGAAGATGATCGTCAAATGTTGCTGACATAACAATCAGGTCATCCAAGTATACGAGCAGCTTGATATGGCTAAGCGAGATGCGAAATCTATCCATCATTCGTTGAAATGTGGCGGGGGCGTTTCGTAACCCAAATGGCATTCTTTTATAACGATACGTACCGAGTGGACATACGAAACCACTCTTATCCCGATGCTCTTCTTTGACGCTTATCTGCCAGTATCCAGCGCGAAGGTCTATCGTACTCATATAGGGTGTTGGCTTAGCATTGTGAAGCAAGTCGTCGATTCTAGGTCGGGGGTATGCATCAGGTACTGTAATCGCATTAAGCTGTCGATAGTCCACGCATAGCCTCGTGCCTCCGTCCTTCTTAGGTACCATAACCACAGGAGCAGCCCATGGGGATGAACAAGGCTCGATAACCTTCTCTGCTAACATCTTGGTTAATTCTTTCCTCAGGGTCTCCATCTTTCCTGGTGATAGACGATATGGTGGCACGGAAATTGGCTTATGGTCTCCCGTCTCGATTGCATGCTCGAAGCCTTTCGCTGGGTCCTCGTTTGCTTTAAACACATCCTGATTTCTGTTCAAGAAATCATTAACTACCGTGACATCAACCGACGAAATCGATGTGGACGGGAAAAGGGCAGCATCCATTCTATTCAATTCACCTTCTTCATCATAGTTGCGAAGACTGTGTTTTGCATCCTCATACAGGGCCTTCAGTATAGGTGAATAATTCCCAGGATAACCGGGACGAGGTCTCTTCATGGGGGGTGACGGGACCTCGATCCTAATGAGTGGACCGTAGTTAGATTCCGTCCGACTCTCTTCCGGCAATGACGGTGATAGAGAGGGATCATCTTCCGAAACGACGGCTGCAAACTCAGTTGCTTCACTATAATTAATGAAGCCTTCTTCGTAAAGCTCGAAGATCTGGGTGGGCTCGTCAATGAAGTTCCAGGTGCTTTGGGCCAAGCTTAAGTCGATGAGGGCGTCCTGGATAAATCCAACTCCAAGGAGGGTCTTGTTTCGGCGAGACTCAGGTAGTACCAATAGAGTCGTAGGTACGGTGCGGTCGTTCACCTTTATTGGAGCCCTGGTCACCAACACATTCTGGTGTCTCAATACGCCGTCAGCCATTGTGACACCAATCCTGCGTTCCCTGAAGGGGAATCCCTTTCTTTTTAGTTCACAGTAGAGGGAGTAGGAAGCAATGCTTGTCTTTGCGCAGGTATCCAAAAATGCTGCACCTTTTACTCCCCCTATCTCAACAAAGATAACGGGTCAATCCCTGGCGTCGATGAAGGCGTCAACGGACCAAAAGGCGATCTCTGGTTGGGCGCGTTGCTTCCGATTGGCGTGGCATGTCGGGCAATTTGACCTTACCACACCAGGTGCGCCGCAGCCATAGTATTTAAACTTAGACGGTTCTGGCGGTGCTTGGGTCTCCGGTTCAGCCTTAGAGGGTTCTGAATTATTTTTTCGTTCTCTGTCTCGTTGCATCTTCTTGCAAACTTCAGTTTCATGGCCAAGGATACGACAATACCGGCACCTAGTTTTCTTCAACTCTTGCTTGCTTAAAATCCGGTTTTCTTGTATACTTGGTACGCTTCGGCTTGCCACAGAATCCCGTTCTTCAAGGATATGTTCCGCTGCCTTGGCTGCCTTTAAAAGTTCCTTGAAGTCCTTAATATCTGTGCGCGGTACCTTATCCCGGATATCCAGGCGCAACAATCCATAAATTAAATCTAATTGTTGGGTTTCACCATGCCCTGGACTCGGCAGTTGAGAAAACAGCATTCGCTTTCGCCTCACAAAAGCGTCTGTAGATATCTTCTTGAGCTGCTTTTCCTGCGTGATGTCCATGTAAATTTGATAAGCTTCACGCGCAGGGGCAAAATTTTCGCGCAGGCGCGTTTCAAAATCTGCCCATGAGCTAACGTCACCTTTGACGCCTAGCCACCAAACCCCGGCTTCACCTTTCAGCAGGATAGGCAATTCGCTCAAAGCAGTTAAGTCCCCGATATCCGCTGACTGCTTGTATATGTTTATCGCTGACAGGAAGGCTTCTACAACTTCGGCATCCTTTTCGCCACTGTAGCTGTATTTGCACGCGATAAAAGAGCCCTTTTTTGCTGGTGGCGCAGACGGCATCTTCTCCAACAGCTGCGAGAATTGCTCCGGTGTCAGCATTCTTGGTACTCTTTTCTTGGTCGTGGTAACACGTCCGGCACGCGTAACAAAGGTTGGGCTTTTCTTTGATGACCCGCCTCCTCCGCTCATTGAATGTGAGGTGAGACGTTCTGGACCTAAGTCACTCGTAGCAACGTAGCAAACAGTCTCGTAGCTTGCAGAACCGTAGCACGAAGTCCGTGGCTTGCAGAACCGTAGCACGACGTAGTCCGTAGCTTGCAGTACCGCAGTACGTAGAACCGTAGCACGTAGCGTAGCTTTAGTTCCAAAAGTGCCTCACAGAGGGCGCCACTGTAGAACGGGGTAGTGGAGCGGGAACAAAGAAGTACTCGGAGCGTAGTTTACAGGTAATATAATAATAATAAAAAAAATAGCCTCTGACATCCGGCTTTCCTACGAGCGCCCTCAAGTAAGTATACAGCACCCAGCAGGGGTGGATGGCCGTATACCGTCCTTGAGTCAGTCCTAAGAGGTCACATGGATACTCAAGCAGTGGTTGAGGTATCCAGCATACGCTCCTAGTCCCTACTCGTAGCAAGTATTTTTCCAACAATATCAATAATATGCCGAAGAGGTCATTGACCCTTCGAGAATCCTTATACCGACTTCTAAAGTTACCGGTAGCGCCATCTAGTTACGTCTTCGGTACTAACGCAGTAGTATGAAGACGAACCAGTATTACGAATGAAAGTTTCTCTTATTGTTCCTACACTATGTATTTATGTGGTAGTTCAACTGGGACACAGTACTAAAATATATAAACAAAGGAATATTATAACTACTATAATTAATAACTAACAGGAACATTCAAGTATTCCCGCTACACCTTTTATTTTTAACTTTTTTGTTTTTTTTTTTAATTTTTAACTTTATATTTTTAATTTTTAACTTTTTATTTTTAACTTTTATTTTTAACTTTTATTTTTTACTTTTTATTTTTGGCAGCCATATTGAATGAAATGGAAATTCTTATTTAACATACCAAAAACCTTGCCCGACAGTTTTATTGGATAAACTTAACGTATCATCCTTTCTATACACATATATTTCTATTTCATATATTTTTCATATATTTCTATATATATACACTTCTATACACTCGTTACTACATATTCACGACTCACTCTTGACCATTTTTTAATTATTTATTTTATGTATCTGTATTTTCTAATGACTTGTCCAACACCTATTTCTACTAATATAAATCGGAGAATTTTGAATTCGAAACTGGCAATACCAACTATCAAATTTTTTGCGACGACAGGTAGCTACTTTGCTAGCTAATTTCGTATTGAGTCAAGCCAAATTATTGGCTTATCAACCTGCTTTTATTGAGCAGTATAATATTGACATAGACAGTTTGGAGACAATCCAAAAAAACTAGTTTGTAAGACAACAGATAATAAATCTAGCAATCTTTATTTTAAATATATGCCCGAAGGTAAGGGACCTGTGGCCTTTGAGGAAATTGAGCCGACCCCTAGTAGTAGTATGTTTGGGGGTGAACGTAATTCTGTTGAGCATAACATTATATCTAGTAGTTTAAGCATAGTACACCAAAATATTCAAGGCTTATCTGATAAACTTTTAGAAATCGACCTTTACATTAGGGACCACAATGTTAATATTTTTTGTATAACAGAGCATTGGTTAAAAGGCCACGAATTATTGTTCAACAGTGAATTTTACTCACTTATTAGTGCGTTCGCAAGAAAGAAGGCTATTCATGGTGGCTCCCTAATATTCGTGTCTAATAATAGAAAATGTATAGAACGTAAAGATATTGTTGCTTTTTCTATAGAGCGCACTGTGGAATTGTCCTGTGTTGAGCTTGATCGACTCATTGTCCTCTGTGTCTATAGCCCACCGGATTGTGATTACGATTCATTTGAGATAATAATGGAAAATGTATTGAAACAATTGTGTCTTAGTAAAAAGCATGTTGTGGTGTGTGGTGATTTTAATGTTGATGTACTTGTGCAGTCACCTAAATGCATTAAATTTATCAATTTATTCAGTTCCCTCGGCTTAAAACACTTATTTTCAAAGCCAACTAGAATCACATCACATTCTGCAACATGTCTAGATAATATACTTTGCAACTGTGAACTCCTGACAAAGGAGGTATTAAGTAACTTCAAATTTGACCATCTGGGGCAGAAGGTCGTATTTCCCATCAATATCACGGCTAAAGGAAAAAAAAAATCATGTAGGCCAATAAGTACATATCGCCTTGCAAAAGTTGCTAGTATTGACTTTAACCAGGTTGATCCAAATAACTTATATGAGTCCTTATTTAATACAATTAAATCTGAGTTCGACAATATATTTAAATCAAGAACTTTTTATAAAACTATTACTGAGTAGTAACTGATTTTTTCATAATTACTTCATTATATAAAAACAACTGAGTAGGTCGGCTGCCACATATCAAACCTAGTAAAGGACACTTTTTCATAATCAGTTTCACCGCCGCGATGGTTGCGTTTTCCCATCTTAGGTGTTGAAATTACACCTTCCAAGTCGCCATAAGATCCTGGTGGAGTTGGAATTGCTGTTGGAATTGCAAGGCTTATTTTAATTAGCTAGGTGCGGCAGTACTCCGGCTTAAACGCCGGAAAATCACTGCCCCCGGGCCCGATGGCATTCGTGGCCGTGCATGGGTCCGGGCCCTCGAAGAACTCGGGCGTCGCCTGATGGGGCTCTTAAGCGCATGCCTCGAAAGGGGCCAGTTTCCCAAGGTGTGGAGGATGGGAAAACTGGTTCTGATCCGTAAGGCGGGGCGGCCGGTGGACTCACCGTCCGGATACCGGCCGATCGTGTTGCTCGACGAGGTGTGTAAGCTCTTTGAGCGAATTATCGCGGAACGCCTCGTCGAACATCTCACGAGTGTGGGGCCAGACCTGGCGGATATTCAGTTCGGTTTCCGTCGAGGACGCTCCACCATGAGCGCGATCATGCGCGTGAAGAGCCTGACGGAGGAAGCAGTCTCACAGGGCAAGGTGGTGGTGGCGGTGTCTCTTGACATCGCCAACGCTTTCAACACCTTGCCATGGAGCTGCGTTAGGGAGGCGCTCGTGTATCACGGAACGCCTCTCTAAGTCTCTACCTCCGTCGTATTGTCGGGGCCTATCTCTCGGAGAGGGCCAGAGCTTTCCCCAGCTGGCTCGGGCCAGCTCGGTGAGATGTGTCGTGTGGTGTTCCACAGGGGTCGGTCCTGGGGCCGCTTCTGTCGAACATCGGCTGCGACTGGGTGCTGCGGGGTGCGTTGCCTGAGGGCGTCGGCGTAACGTGCTACGCCGACGATACCCTCGTCACGGCGCGGGGTGCAACGTACCAGGAGGCAGCACTCAAGGTCACGACGGGTGTTGTTCAAGTCGTGGGTTGGATACGGCGGCTGGGACTGGAGGTGGCCTTGCACAAGTCCGAGGTTCTGTTCTTTCACAGACCTCGGAACGGTCCACCTGAAGGTTCTAGCATAAATGTGGGAGGCATTAGAATCGGCATCAAACCCTCGATGAAGTACCTAGGGATCGTACTTGATAGCCGATGGAACTTCGGACCACATTTCCGAAGTTTGGTCCCTAAAGTCGCGCTTTCGCGACTCATGCCCAACCTAAAGGGACCCAACGCTTCCTGCAGAAGACTGTACCTGGGGATTGTGCGGAGTATGGCCCTATACGGGGCTCCCGTATGGGCGGCGAGGTTGACGACCAACAACTCAACGCTCCTTAATAGACCGTTGAGGACCTTGGCCGTCAAAACAATAAGAGGGTAATGTCTCCTAGCCGGAACCCCTCCATGGGACCTGGAAGCGAGAGCCCTTGCGTCATTGTTCCAAGGCGAGGCGCTTGAGCGGGACCACAGGCCTGCATCTCGAGAAATCGAAGACCAGCGGTCCCAACTCCGCCAGGATCTCATGAAGTCATGGAGGGTGCGACTTGAGCAACCCAGGTGGGGTACCACCATCATCGCGGCGGTGAGACCGATCATGGACGATTGGCTGCAGAAGCAGCATGGTGACCTCACGTATCGTGCGACGCAGGTTATTGGGCATGGATGCTTCGGTAGCTATCTGTTTCGCATCCATCGTGAGGTCACACCCCGGTGTCAACACTGCGAGGTTTCTGACGACGACACCGCGCTCCACACGTTGGTGGAGTGCTCTGCGTGGGCGAGTCAGCGCCGGGACCTCGTAGTGGGTCTCCGTGGATATCCTCTCGCTGGAAACCATGCTCCAAGCCATGGTCTCCAGCGCGAGTAGGTGGAATGCGGCCGTGTCCTTCTACGAGCAAGTCATGCTCGCGAAGGAGGTGGCCGAGAGGGAGAGGGAGCGTACCCTCCCCGCCGGGTTCCGTAGTCAGGTGCGAGGGCGCCGCAGACTCATCTACGCCCAAGACCATCGACCTCCATGATCGGGGCCTGTGGACGGCGGGATCGCCACCCGCCGTCCTTACAGAAGCAGGCTAGAAGGGTTGCGTGCTGCGGGGCCTTTGCCCCATAGCACGCAACCAGATTCACTCACTGACGCGGGATAAAACCCTACCCCAACGACGCGGGATTCTCATCCCCCAAACCCCCGCAGAGACCACAGAGGTGGTCAATGTCCGCCGGGCGCAACTGGAAATACGTTCTGCTTGTAACCAGAGACGCCCGGCAACGGACGATAGAGAGGCCGTGGCCTTGGGCCACGGAATTAAAAAAAAAAGCAAAAAAGGCTTATTTTAATTAAGGCTATAAATAATTTTAGATTTTGCAGATGGCTAGTAATTTGATTTTTTGATACATTTTGACTCCGACAACAATAGTTATTTGCATAATAAACTTGTTGTCAGTTGATTAAACTATAAAAGGGTTGCGTGACCAAAATTGTATAGTCACTTTTCGTCTATATTTTATGAAAGGTACCAATCAAAATGGTTTAAGTAAGAGCTAATTTAATTTTCATTCAAATCTGTTTACACGTTTTGTATCACAAACATCCAAGCTTTTTCACATAATGAAGTGATGAATCTCATGTGTCAGCATCACATAAATATAGTGGCTTCTGACACCAACCAGCCTTGTACGTAAATATATGCAGGTGGAAGGTGGATATAAAAACAATTCAGACACGCATTACATTTTGATATGTGTTCTGTTGGTCATAAAGTGGCAGTATTACTTCATTCTACATTAATATTTATATTTGTGAAAAATGGTATAATAATTGTACCTAACACCACTATGCATACCACACATTTGTTCCTTAGAATCGGAGTTTATCCTAGTTTATTCTATTTTTGATTTCCGTTCCCATTTTGATACCCAAATACCGACAGCCAAAAATTATTAATGTCATTGGAGATGGTAGTTACTAACCTATACATCTGCTTCGGTAGCGTGGTCAGTAATGCATCCGCTTTTGACGCCGGAGTCTCAGGTTCGATTCCTGGTTGGAATAAACTTTGTGTGATGACACATACGCTTGTACCGAAGTCTGGGTATTTCCTATGTATAATATGAATAAATTATACGTAAAAATCCTTTTTAAAAACAAGCTTTTATTTAAATGCGCTGAAAAGATCAAACTAAATTTAACTTTAAAACTTTTACTATCAACTTTTAACATCATTACACAATTTATATGTTATAAAAGCTTGCCGCTGTTCAGTTCGGTAAATACGAGTAGGTACTTAATTCTCGCGACATGCTTTTTGACTGAGGGAGCGAAGCGACCGAAGTCTCCGTTTCAACTTGCAGACTGTGGAGAATTTCTTTCGTCTGTACTAGGTACCATTACGGATCATAAGGTTCTGGAAGCAAAAAGTACTTGGATGCATATCGACTGTAAATTAAAACGCTCTGAGAGCAAAACGTCTCCAATTGAAAATGACTGTATGTTCCGAGAGCACAACGTCCTCAATGCTAAATACTCGCAACGTAAAAGGCCCTGAGAGAAAAAGGTCCGTATCCTTTTAGTCCTACCTGTCATGTCATTATGCTGGTGGTAGGTAGGTATGGAAATAATGATAATAATGCTCTACATCTCTACATCAACGGGTTCTGTCAGATCATGTTTGCGGCCGTATTTATCAACCGATTTTCATGAAACTTTACACACACACTCCTTGCTTACAATGAATAATATGTGAATGATATTTTTTGGATTGGATGAAAAATGAAAGAGTAATAAAGAAAATTGAAAAATAAATTTTCTAAACAAACTCCCGAAGTCTACGGAATACGTCCATGGTCTACGGTCTGTCAAGAATGCTATCCGTAACCATAGCAACCCATATAAATAAAATCAAAAGTCATGCAAATAAATACAATTTAAGAATAAACAAAGCCGCTTCTGAAGTCTATGGTTCACAGAACCACTAGTATAATTAGAATAATATACGAAATATACGAAAAAAATGTACACATAAAAGTATTTATATCAGCTTATCTAGTACTCATAACACAAGCTCAGTTTAGTTTGCGACTAGATGGCGTTGTGTGAATTGTCCTAACATATTTATTAAAAAACATATTGTTATTATTATACATTTACAACATTCTTACTGTTTATATTTCCTAACTACTTTTAAATGCAGTTTAACTTTGATCAGATTCTGATGACCCTTGTTAGTTAGGTTCTTCACTAGTCCATATGTAGTAGGTACTACTTATTCCCTATTCTGTGATATTAGTAAGTACCTAGGTAACCTACCTATATTGTGTATATGTTGCTAAATTGCCACTGGCCGACATGGAATTTATTGCGCTGTTGTTTAAAGGCACTAAGAAAAGAGTATCTAGTAGTGACATTAGTTAATTAAACAATAAAGATTTACGTTCGCTGGGAATCTTTTCGTACCTCTTTCAACCGTACAATATTATATTACTGGTCCAAGACTGGTCTAATATAAAGGTCAGACTAGGTACTTAACTTTGTTATGAAAGTGTTATTAATTGTTAATGTTATTAACCACTTTAAGGATCCAACCACGGGAAGTTTGGTAGGCACGAGTGGGTTTCAGACATGTTAGTTTTCATAAAATGTTTATTGCTAGGCTGTAGACTGTACAAGTTTATGACTAGGGTCAACATTATGTAATTTGTCTAGGTTACGTAGTTATACAATTATTTTAAATTTTATATTGTGTTTAGAATTTTGATATTTATGTAAGTATGGGACAGTACCTTTTTAGTGATGTTTCATCGTACAAGCTGAATAAATGAAACTTTGAAACTAAAATTATTACTCCTTTGTTATTATAATTGAGGACGCGAGCGAAACTTCTACATTTCGAGACCACACTAGACAATTTTCCTTTCATCTGTACCTACCTATGAGAGTTCCGTAGCGGCCCATTTTTAGGGTTCCAAAGTTCAAGTCCTGAAACCCAATATATTCGTCATATCCGTCCGTCCATCCTCGACTGTCTCCCAAACAGTTAGTGCTAGAAAGATGAAACCACTTTACGTGGGCATGTTAATTTTTTTTCGCGTCTACCCCATTGGGTATCATTGGATTTGTCTTCTAAAAACATTGAGAGGTAGTGACGTCACGCAGTATGGTGCGAGCAAAATGGACGATCGGGCCGTTCGGCGTCTCAACGACAACATATAAGCGTGGGACGCAAGATCCCGTCCTCTTGTGCGGCATACGATTTCCCCAGGTGATGTACTCAGCTTTCCTACTGAGCACACGTCCATCGATTCTGAGACCTGATTTTATATACAATGGATTTCGGATCATCGCTCAAAAGTGTCCGAACTAAAAGAGAAATAAAACGCTAAAAGAGAAACAATCGCGCGCCAGTCTTGATTTTGACAACTGAACGACAACACGTTGCACAATGCCGTACTGTATTGTAAAAACGTGTAAAAACGTCGAAAAAAAAGCAAATTGAAGACGGTGTATCATATTTTCAGTAAATAAGCTTTTGTTTTATCATTTGCAATTTATTATTTCACTTAAAATACAGTATTTCGTCGATAATAAATTAAAAGACAAAAGTAAATATTGCAATCCAGTCAAATACCGAAGTATCTATCTGTCTCTTTCGAATTCATCAAAAGCTCAGTAAAAAGAAAGAGACCATTTCATTTTCACTGAATAATGTACTAACAAAATGACCATTCAGATTTATTCGGAGTACCGATAGCGATGAAACTATTTGGAACAAAGATTATAGTGGAGACGCCTTGGCTCTTTATGATTTTTTTTTCGTTATATGAACCAACATCTATTTCAGTTTTCCTCTTTATCCAGTACACTGTGCACAATGGAAAAATATTATTGCCCTAGCACGGCGAGAAGAATATTTTGATCCAAAAAATAACAATCTTGTTTGTTCGGCTCATTTTATGGACATAACAAAAAGAGGTCCGATCTTTATGAAACTTGTACAAGAATCCCTTGATTGAATACAATTTTTTCTTTTGATTGGGATGGAGGAGATAAGCCCAAAAATGTTTTTAATTTTCACAGGGTATCATTGTTTTGTCATAAATATAATTACATAATTACACATGTCATTTTATTTCGTGTATGTACTGTTATTTTTTTTTATTTGGATTCTCGGTAATGTATTCCCACGGGAATCGGGGCCGAGATAACTATATCTCGCGGGCGGAGTCACGGTGATCAGCTAGTAGCCAATAATTTCGTATCCCAAAAATTAACCATAAGATAAAAATAAATTAATGACGCGCAGTTTTAGCAACTAATTCAGTAACTTGAAACACGGCTATCTTGTAGTAGACGTAGCGACATAGCGTTATGAAAATAGTAATGAAAGCGGAAGAACTTTGACACCCGCAAGAAGTTTGGCATTTATAATATTATAATTAGTTAAATTCATTAATTCCCTTTTTGTTATTCATACACTACAGTTACTTATTATGAAACTGACTCGAAAAAAAAAAATCTTTGTCAGTCGTTAATTAGTTTTTCAGCTTATTTCGTCTAATATAAACAAGTAATTACAATTTATAAGATTATGGAATTTATTATAGTCTTACATTAATTATTACGCGAACGTAGGTACATATCATGGAATCCTTAAAAGACTAACAAAATAAACCTACTCCATTGTTTCTATGATCACGTAGTTCGAGTTGAAGCTGCATAAGGTGAATTAGTCAGGCGGATAGATAGAAGCTACGTAATGCGATAAATTAGTGCAAACAAAAGTGAACACTATTCCGTTGAATCAAGGTTTAAATTTTAATATGAAATTTGTTTATATCTATGTATGCCTATGTATAATGTATAGGTCTACTCGGGACATTATTTTCTTGCGATTTGTTCTAGATCCTATGTCCATTGTATTATAAGGTCTTTGCCTGTAACCTATATCGATATAGAACTAAATTTTGTATCGCTTCTGATCACCCACGACTCCTAAAGCCGTGGCAGTTTGTATGCAACGAACGATCTCGGAAATTATATATATAAAAACATCCTAGTGTTTCTATTCCAACTCAGACAGTGAAACCCTCCAGGTATTCAAGGTACGAGGATATCTCCGTTACAGTGGCGCCCAACGTGGGGCAAAAAACATTGTACTGCACACATTGATATAGAGTACTCGCCTATTAAATATCTAATACAGGCCCGTTGTATATCCTATTTAAAATCTTTATTAATGACACTAAAACTTCCTAATGTTATTGGTTATTTCATATGTATATTTTAAATTCTCACTGTCAGTAAAATAAAAGTACAAAATCATTCCATACCTACCGCTGGTCACATGGGTATACTAAAGACGTACAAACGACTATCCCTGAGTTACTATTGGCCAGGAATGTACGTCGACGTAGTGAGGTCTCTATCGAGTCTTGCGATGAATGTATCGCCCACAAACACCAAAATCACCAACCTCTGGGTCATATGGGTCAACCTAAACTATGTACTAAACCTTTTCAAGTATTAAGCATGGACTTAATTGGTCCACTACCTCCTAATAGGAATCAAAATAATTATATATTTGTGGTGTCGTGTTGTTTTTTGAAATACTGCCTACTCTTTTCCATAAAAAGGGCCACGGCCGAAGTAATAACTAAAATCCTCGAGGAAAAGATATTTTTGGTACATGGCATACCATCCACTGTCATACTTGACAATGGCAAGCAATTTATAAGCTCCACTTTCAAAAATTTACTAAATAAATATAAAGTACCAAATTTAAATTACACTCCCTTTTATACTCCTCACGTGAATTCCGTTGAACGATACCACAAAACCATAACTACAAATATAAACACTTTCATTCAAAATGATCACCGCATTCGCGATACGCTTATACCTAAAATACAATTTGCTATGAACTCCGCTGTAACTGAAACTCATGCAGTACCGACAAGAAGCTGACACTGGGGGAGACCTGGCAGAAGAATTTCCCCCAGCGAAAATTCTTCCCTGAAAAGGGGGGTGTGTGACGTCGGCGTGTCAGTCTATGTTATGAAATTAAAAGGAAAACTACGAGTATAATGGATCAGATAACTCTGTTAGTTCAAGAGTTATAAAGGCCATTATGGGTGACTACGGAACTTTGTTCTATGCGTGACCCGACACGCACTTGGCCCGTTTTTATCCGATCTTCCCGGAACTTGGTAGTTACACTCACAAGTTCCTTAATATAAAATAAAAAGCCCAAGTAATAATTTTAATGTTAAATGACGAATACCAATCCCCTGTGTTTGCGAGGTCCGAGGAGTAATTCTAATTAGTGCAAATAAAGCTCAATGTCTCTGTTTTGAGATATTACGTTTTTAAATGATTGATGTCGGCTTTGTGTTTCTGTTTATTTAGCCAACGATGGTGGTGCAGACAATTTGCACAAGCTCAGGGGCTTTGTCGCTACCTTCTCCCTGTTTGACAAATCCATTGCAAAGTCTTCAGTGACGTGATGAATGAACTACGTAGAACCTGTTTATTTATTGTCCTTAAGGCATATCAAATAAGTAAGTAAACATAATGGGACTTAAATGTTTTTAAATTATGTGTTTCCTCTTAATTTTAAACTCATGATTTTATAAGGAACATCAGCTGTTTTACACACACACATATCACGCCTATATCCCCGAAGGGGTAGACAGAGGCCCATTACACACCCACAATTTGCCAGTATTTTAGTCCCACGTAATAGGGGGCAAGCCTATTGTCGTCACCGGGCACTCTAGAAAGTGTGTTATGTCCAAAATGGCCGAATTAATTTAATAAAATAAGCAGCTATACTATAATTGGGGTGCTTTGGTCAGATCCTCCACGTGGTGCACCCCGGGCAACGGCAGTGGCTGCAACTCTGCGGCAACGTACCGCAGAGTTGTAGCTACTACGGCTAATTCTGGCCAAGGTGGGGATCTTGCCGCCTCGCATGAGGAACGCAGACCCACCACGACGGGGGCCTAGCGCGGCCCAAGTCTCTCCGCCGACACTCTGCAGAGCAGAGTGCTGCTGTGCGGAGAAACCACCAGGGCGACGGGTCCGACATCACTGAGCTCATCAGCGGTGTCGGACACGGTCTCGCAGAGACCACCGTTCGGCCGAACCCCGCCTGACAGCAGGCGGGAAGCCGGTTCTTCGGAACCGTGAGGAAGAAAACCTCGTTAAAAAATCACCAACGGGGCGGGCGGAACGGTCTTGTAAAGACCCCCGCCCGGCCCAGCCGTAATCCTGAATTGACAGGACCGGTGGCCCCTCGGGGCCGCGAGGATGAACACCTCTATAAAAAATTAACCCAATCCCAAGCTCTGACACCCGGTGAGGGGATGAATCGTGCAGGGGAGCTGTCACGCCTAGGGTGTCGCCCGTCGAAGGACGTTAAACTATTTAAAATGGCTTTGCAAACTACGAATAATAAGATTACCCAACGGGGAACTGGAGGTGAGGAATCCCTCCACGAACACCCGGCTGTGACTGATGCGGGGCTCAGGCCCGGCACCAGTCACAGCGACCCCCATCAGGTATTTGGGAGGGGTCAACAAAGCCCGACAGGCCAGGGGGTGTGCCTCAAAACCACCCCCCAAACCGACGCGGAGGTCGCGTCGACCACTGCTGGGACAGACGTCGTTCCCAGCAGCATGGAGACGGAGGGTTCTTCCTTGTGGAAGACCCCAGTCAAAAGGACTCGGGAGAAGGTAGTCCCGAAGGCGGGGTCGTCGCGTGACCGGAGCACCAGATGCTCTGGGGGGACCGCATCCAGCGAGACCGAGGAGGGGGTTCCGACGAAATGGTAAATAGGTAAATACCGAAAGTCGCCGGTATTTAAAGCCCCCGCCCCTACAGTGCCGTTCCTGCCCAGTGGCAGGGACAAGGAGGTGCCAGCCGCGCGGGAGCTCATGCTGGCTCTTACCCGAATTGCAGAAGCCATGAAGGGTGGCACCAAAAATCTGCAGGGTAAGAGGCAGGTGGTGAAGACGGCAGTGACTCACGCCCAGTCTTCCCTGGATGAGCTCCTAGCGCGGAGCGTCCCCGCAGAGGAGCAGAAGCTCCGGGGCCAGGTGGCCAGCCTGGAGGCGGAACTTGCCGCGTCCCGGCTACAGATGGAGGCCCTGCGACAGGAGGTCGCGAACCTGACCAAGCTGGTCAAGGGGCCTACCGGGACCCAGACGGACCAACCCACGCCGCCTTCCCCGAAGGCTGGGCCATCAAGGACGGCACCCAGAACCGCGCCCAATGCGGCGCCCGTATCGCCGCCACAGCCTGTGCCGCCTACTCTTACTGAGCTCATGGCGGCGATCGAGAGGCGCCTTGGCGTCCTTGAGGACCGGGCGTACCGCCCTGCGCTGACGCAGCCCGCGTTGTCCTACGCGGCTGTTGCTGGCGCCGGCGTTGCGCCCCGTCCGAGAGGCCGGCCTCCTAGCCACCACCCCACCCTGCCCCCGTCCACGCCAGCCGAGGCTGCGGCCATTTCGCGGAAGGGCAAGGGGAAGGGCAAGAGGAGTGCCACCCCCGCTGCCTTCAGGGCCACTCCCGCTGCTGCTCCTGCTGCCTCTTTACATCCCTCCAGACGGGAGGGATGGGAGGTAGTGGGTGCCAAAAAGCAGCGCAAGAGGGCCAAAAAGAAAGCGGCCAAAGCCGCCGCGGCGAAGGCGCCGAAGAGGCCCCGCCCTCCTCGCTCCACCGCCGTCGTCCTGACCGTGACGCCGGCAGGTGTGGAGAAGGGTGTGGGGTACGCCGATGTCCTGAGGCAGGTTAAAGCCTCAGTGAACCTCTCGGCCCTCAATATTCAGGGGGGCTCCGGTGTAAAAACACCCGCACCGGTGCTCGCCTCCTCGAGGTCTCCGGCGCCTCCAGCGGTCCCAAAGCGGACGCCCTTGCGGCTCACCTTAGGGTCGCGCTGGACGCAGAAGCCGTCCGCGTCACCAGACCTACCAAATGCGCCGCATTGCGCATCACGGGTCTGGATGACGCGGCCACGACGGAGGAAGTAATCTCCGCCGTCGTGGAGGCGGGCGGCTGCCCCCATGACCAGGTGAAAGCTGGAGATATCTCCTTCGGCTCCACCGGTCATGGGATGACAGTCGTCCAGTGCCCCGTCGCGGCGGCACTTAAATTGGCGGACGGACGAAGCCTCCTTGTAGGGGGCTTCCTAAAGGCGCAGGTGCACCTCCTTCGTGCCCGGGAAACCAGGTGTTTCCGGTGCATGGTGGTGGGGCACGTCGGAGTGCAGTGCACAGCGGAAGACACCGTGGGCGAACGGTGCTTCCGCTGCAGCCGGCCCGGTCATAAGGCCAATGGCTGTGAGGCCCCGCCTCGCTGTTATAGATGCGAGGCGGAGGGCAAAACGGCGGACCATCGGGTCGGCAGCCGTACCTGCGCCGCCTCGAGGCCTAAACCTCGTCTGTCCGCTGTAGGCAGCGGGGGAGCCGCTTCTGCGCGGCCATGTTCGCAGCGGGATGCTGACATGGACGTACATTAATGTGCGCCCATGTCCGCATCCTGCAGGTGAACTTGAACCACTGCCGCGCTGCTCAGGATCTTCTGTACCAGAGCATCGCGCAGTGGTCCATTAACTTGGCCGTGGTCGCCGAGCCGTATTATGTCCACCCGGGAAGCCCGGTGGACCAGGACGGCTCGGCCTGTTGCATTTTTGGGGGTTCCGTCGTGGACACCTCGCGCCTTGCATTGATTGCAAGCGGCCGGGGGTGTGTTGCGGCGGAATTTGAAGGGTTTGCGGTCGTGTCGGCCTACATCTCGCCGAACATTGACGAGTCTCAGTTTGAGCTATGGCTCACTGAGCTCGACGTCGTCTTCGCTGCGTGCCGTCCTCGCCCTGTCCTGCTCCTGGGAGACTTCAACGCCTGGAGTGAGGCGTGGGGCTCCCGGGAAACCAGGGACAAGGGGAGGCTTCTTGAGGACTGGACCAGAACACGTGGTCTGGAGGTCCTCAACCGGGGGAATGTCGTCACCTTTTGGCGGCGAGGGGGGGAATCGATCGTAGACGTAACGTTCGCATCCCCTGACCTCGCCCGCCGTATTACAGGCTGGCGCGTGGAGGAGGGTGAGGAGACGCACTCGGACCATCGGTACATCCGGTTCGATGTCGTCCCCTCACCTGACCTCCCACAGCCGGTAGCAAATCCCCCGGATCCGCGTTGGGCACTTCACCATCTTGATCGGGAAGCTCTCCTGGAGGCATCCATCGTGCAGGCCTGGATTCCGGCACCGGACCGGCCTGCCGATGTGGATACAGAGGCGGAGTGGTTCAGGAGAGCCATGTCGCAAATCTGTGATGCGGCGATGCCTAGGGTTACACCCAGACCGGCCAGGAAGCAGGTGTACTGGTGGTCGCCGGAGATTGCAGAGCTGCGCGCAGCATGCATCTCCGCCCGCCGCCGGTACACCAGGTTTCGCCGGAGGCATCGCCGCCCAGACGACGCGGCAGCCCGAGAGGCGGAGCTTTATCAGGCATACAGGGAGGCCAAAGGTATTCTCCAGGAGACGATAAAGCGGGCCAAGACGGCGGCCCGCGAGGAGCTCCTGGAGACCCTGCAGCAGAACCCATGGGGGCGCCCGTACCTACAGGTCAGGGAGAAACTCCGACCTAGGGCGCCCCCACTGACCCAGAGTCTCCAGCCGCAGCAGCTGGAGCTCATGGTCATGG
Source organism: Nudaria mundana (assembly GCA_963556515.1). Lineage (NCBI taxonomy): Eukaryota > Metazoa > Arthropoda > Insecta > Lepidoptera > Erebidae > Nudaria > Nudaria mundana. Next base: position 12,122,427 of record OY748291.1, read on the forward strand.
GCTCCCTGTTTCCGACGAGCGCGGAGGAGCACGTCCCTCCGCGCATGGCTCCGTCTCTGCCCGACGCGGATAGCACCAGCGAAGACGACGTACCCGAAGTCAGCGTGGGGGAGCTAGGTGCGGCAGTACTCCGGCTTAAACGCCGGAAAATCACTGCCCCCGGACCCGACGGCATTCCTGGCCGTGCATGGGTCCTGGCCCTCGAAGAACTCGGGCCTCGACTGATGGGGCTCTTTAGCGCATGCCTCGAAAGGGGCCAGTTTCCCAAGGTGTGGAGGACGGGGAAACTGGTCCTGATCCGTAAGGCGGGGCGGCCGGTGGACTCACCGTCCGGATACCGGCCGATCGTGTTGCTCGACGAGGTGTGTAAGCTCTTTGAGCGAATTATCGCGGAGCGCCTCGTCGAGCATCTCACGAGTGTGGGGCCAGACCTGGCGGATAACCAGTTCGGTTTCCGTCGGGGACGCTCCACCGTGAGCGCGATCATGCGCGTGAAGAGCCTGACGGAGGAAGCAGTCTCGCAGGGCAAGGTGGTGGTGGCGGTGTCTCTTGACATCGCCAACGCGTTCAACACCTTGCCATGGAGCTGCGTTAGGGAGGCGCTCGTGTATCACGAAACGCCTCTCTACCTCCGTCGTATTGTCGGGGCCTATCTCTCGGAGAGGGCCGTAGCTTTCCCCAGCTGGCTCGGGCCACTTCGGCGAGATGTGTCGTGCTCGTGCGGTGTTCCACAGGGGTCGGTCCTGGGGCCGCTTCTGTGGAACATCGGCTACGACTGGGTGCTGCGGGGTGCGTTGCCTAGGGGCGTCGGCGTAACGTGCTACGCCGACGATACCCTCGTCACGGCGCGGGGTGCAACGTACCAGGAGGCAGCACTCAAGGTCACGACGGGTGTTGCTCGAGTCGTGGGTCGGATACGGCAGCTGGGACTGGAGGTGGCCTTGCACAAGTCCGAGGTTCTGTGTTTTCACAGACCTCGGAACGGTCCACCCGAAGGTTCCAGCATAAATGTGGGAGGCGTTAGCATCGGCATCAAGCCCTCGATGAAGTACCTAGGGATCGTACTTGATAGCCGATGGAACTTCGGACCACATTTCCGAAGTTTGGTCCCCAAGGTGACGCAGGCATCAGTCGCGCTTTCGCGACTGATGCCCAACCTAAAGGGACCCAACGCTTCCTGCAGGAGACTGTACCTGGGGATCGTGCGGAGTATGGCCCTATACGGGGCTCCCGTATGGGCGGATAGGTTGGCGGTCAAGGGGAACGTGACTCTGTTAAACAGACCACTTCGAACCTTGGCCGTCAGAACCATACGGGGGTACCGCACGATCTCCGGAGAGGCTGCATGTCTCCTAGCCGGGACCCCTCCATGGGACCTGGAAGCGAGAGCCCTTGCGTCATTGTTCCAATGGCGCAAGGAGGCGCTGGAGCGGGACCACAGGCCTGCGTCTCGAGAAATCGAGGACCAGCGGTCCCAACTCCGCCAGGATCTCATGGAGTCATGGAGGGTGCGACTTGAGCAACCCAAGTGGGGTACCACCATCATCGCGGCGGTGAGACCGATCATGGACGATTGGCTGCAGAGGCAGCATGGTGACCTCACGTATCGTGCGACGCAGATCGTTGCCGGGCATGGATGCTTCGGTAGCCATCTGTTTCGCATGCATCGTGAGGTCACACCCCGGTGTCAACACTGCGAGGTTTCCGACGACGACACCGCACTCCACACGTTGGTGGAGTGCTCAGCGTGGGCGAGCCAGCGCCGGGACCTCGTAGTGGGTCTGGGCGTGGATACCCTCTCGCTGGAGACCATGCTTCAAGCCATGGTCTCCAGCCGGAGTAGGTGGAACGCGGCCGTGTCCTTCTGCGAGCAAGTCATGCTCGCGAAGGAGGCGGCCGGGAGGGAGAGGGAGCGTACCCTCCCCGCCGAGTTCCGTAGTCGGCGGCCAGGGCGCCCCAGACTACGCGACTACGCCCAAGACTATCGACCTCCATGATCGGGGCCTGAGGACGGCGGGATCGCCATCCGCCGTCCTTACAGAAGCAGGCTAGAAGGGTTGCGTGCTGCGGGGCCTTTGCCCCATAGCACGCAACCAGATTCACTCACTGACGCGGGATAAAACCCTTCCCCCAACGACGCGGGATTCTCGTCCCGACCCAACACCCGAAGAGACCACAGAGGTGGTCAAAGTCCGCCGGGCGCCACTGGACATACCCTCTGCTAGTAACCAGAGACGCCCAGCAACGGACGTTAGAGCGGCCGCGTCCTTGGGCCGCGGAATTAAAAAAAAAAAAAAAAAAGCTATACTATAATTTTGAAAACTAAATTTGAAAACCGTTGTCTTGCCATGAAATGTTGATGAAAGGCAACAAAATCTTACGTGCCAGCCGCTATGGCACAGCCAATTAAAGTCCTGGGCGTCTCGGACTCGAAGCAGCTGTTTTAGGTGTAAAGAAATATTGTCAGTCAGTGAGCAAGCAATAAATAGTATGTTCGGGAAATTTACCATGGTAACATATTATTGAGTTTCTGATATTTCCCGAATATAGGTACTAACAGGTAATGTTAGTCAATTGGGCGAATTTTGATATAAACTTATTTAATTTTAATAGTTTAATTTATTATATTTGAAAAATTTGAAAATTACGAATTATAGTAAGATATTTCGTAATTTTCAAATTTTTTTGACTGCGATGACGTCACCTCGTGTGCCCTTGAGTACGACCTAGGTGCTGCTAGTCTATAAGTTGGAGGTCTATGTTGTCATCTACAGATTGACGATCATTTATTCATAAAATAAGTACCACGTTTGAATTTTCACCGTTATTATTCAGAACTCCAACTCGATATTTAAATATTATCAACACCTCAAAACCATATTTTAAGGTTATGGAATTCAACGAAGCGGTTAGCTGTCACGAAGTGTTAGCTGGAAGGGTTAAGGATCACGTTTAAGAAAACCTTATGTCGACATTCAAACTGTTACTTTTATCGAGTAAACTTCAGCTCCTGTACCACTTTATACAAAACAAATCTATATTGTATTGTATTACATTACTTTTTGATGGAGTTTGTAGAGTTTGGAATAAATTGCTTACAAGATTTATTAAGTACCCTGTATTGAAATATTTGTTTTATAATTTGATTAAAACTGAAACACATTCTATGGAGGTGTATCTAGTGGATAGAAGATAATTATGTGTTCTGTTTGTAGTTTTCAAGGGGCTCCCATCGGTAGTTACCAGTCTTCTAATTAAAGTTCCTACTTCCGAGAAGTTACACACGAATCCAATACCAATTATCTTGAAGAAAGAACTAAAAGTAAGATATCAAAGGTTAAGCTTATTTGATCAAAACTAAAGTATCCGAAAAGATTTTTATTACTTTGTGGGTACTTAGGTATTGCTTTTTATAGTTTTAGGTATTGAATCTATAATACTAACATAGATCTAAAAATTCAAACAAATGAGTTTAGGTCGCCTAAAACTTTGTGGTTTATTTCAAGTCACGTCTGCCATATATTGCCATACCGTTACTAAATATATTTTATGTAATAACTGAACCATCAACACCAGCTCAAACTGTGCCTATTATTTTCAAGTCAAATTTGTTGTATTTGGAACAAATTCGATTGTCAATATTCAACCAAAGGAGTGGTCGGGGACGTATCATGGGTATAATACGTCACAGTAAACCCGTCCCATAAGTATGGGCACCACTAAAAGATGTTTCATGGAGTAGTAATAAATATCAGCTATACAAGCTCTGTGGTATGTACATCACATTACGGATTTCTTCAACCGAGCTATATCCGACAAGGGTAGATTACGGTTCTCCCCAATGGATAAACTCAACTCCAAAAATGCGGAAGGGTCGACAAAAGCACAGTTTGTTTGGTTTTGTGATGAGATTCTGGAAGGATAAATCACGTGAAAACCGTTAAAAAGATTAAGTTAATAAGTTAGTCATGGTACAATGTAGGTACCAGTACTTTACCGAAGTAATGTTTTTCCGTAAAAAATGGGCACGAGAAAATTGCCTCACGGAATCTCCATAAGTATTCAAGTAGTTTCCACGATGAAATGAGTACTTACCTACTTATCATATTTAGTAGTGAACCGGTAGCCGTACAAGTTTGCAAAATCTTACTTCCACAGTGTTTGAACTTATAATTTACGCCGAAATACAAAACTACAGGATTTATTTTTTATGCCTTCGATTGTTCTTTGACCTGTTTCATAAAGTATTATGCAGGATTTGTTCAACTTGCGCTAATATCAAAATGACAAAATAAAACTACTTACGCTTCAGAGACTAAATCATCGTTTTTTCCCCGAAGTGATAGACAAAATCGTTTAGGCTTTTGATAGTCAATTTAATTTTGTAGAATCCATGAAGTGGCAAGCCTATTGCCTTCGCTGCGGATTTGTCAGAGTCTCGTCCATCTGTTAGCAAGCGCATTGCGGAAATGTGAGGACAACTTGGGCCCTTGAGATGTTAACAGTGTCCTTATCATAATAAAGATGTCATCTAAACATGATTTTCTCTAAAATATTAAGATAGAAATTAGAGCCAGCCCATATAGAGGTGTACTAAAATACGAAGATATAAAAGCAACCAATAGAGATAGAGTGGACCCTTATAATATTCTACAGACCTGGTGACATCATATTAGCAAGAGTTTTTCCTATGGCAGAAATCCATTGGTACACACAACAGCAGAAAACGAACAAGAAGTGGCAATTGCATCAGTAGAAGGATCACCATATAGTGTCAGTACCTATGGTGCCTTTAAGTTGGTCTGAAATGCAGTTTCCAAAATAATTAGTAAAGCAACCAAGGAAAGTTGCCAGAATTATACCAGAGTATTTCAACCAGAAACTATTTCCAATGTGAGATTATAATACAAGTAAATTAGAAGAGAAAATATGCCACCGATAAGACTCGAACTCGAATGGTCTGACCACTGAGCTGAGATGGTCTCTTACCACCAGTAGGTATACACCGGTGGTAAGACCAATAGTAATATCCTACGTGACGTTAAAAAACTGATATATGTAGGTACCTTGGTACCTACATCTGTGAAACAGTAGTCCGGAATATGGGTCGCTCGTTATTAGAATATTACATATTATGTATATTATTATGGTAAAAATCCCGTTTGCCAAGAATAGATGTAAGTAATCTCTTCGCGTTGAAACTGTCTTCGTCTTGTTTAACGTTGGTCTGACAGAGATCCACTAGCTTGAGATTTCAAAGCACAGGTGCTTAGAAATCTCAATAAATCGAGATTAAAGTTGCTAAAGTTTGAAATTAAGTTTAGTTAGTGCAATGACTGTAATTCAAATGAAAATTGTCCTACTTTTACTCGAAATTTTGGTAGAGGACGGTTTGGAACCGTTCGAGTCTCGGCCCTCCATCTCCTACTCCTACCTATCTCTAATATGATTTTAGGTTGCACAGGGTTAAAAAGATTTTTTTAAATAGCAACTTGATATGTGAGTGAGATCCCTTCACTAAGTACATGTACAATAGCTGGTGATCTTCAAAATTTATTGCTAAGAAACATCTCGATTACATCGACGTTCGAAAAAAAAAAATCAGCAGCAAAATTAATCTGTCCGTTCGGGAGCTAAATCCCTTCGTTTTCCGTCGGGGGTTTAAAATAGGTAAAAGGAAAAACTTCGTAACTATGTACTAAAATGTTTAAAATAATTGTGTTAAATATCATACGAGTCAGAGATGTTTCCTAGTTCGGCAATTATTGATCCGTAAAACGATATAAGTATTCCGCTTTTCTCATCTTTCAATCCCAAAGTGCTTACTTACGGCTCATAAATATCTACGCCAAGTCGCCAACATTTTTTGGAGTTGGCAATTCGTAAATATTATTATGGTTATTGAATACACTCCGTTATAGGCATTTATTTAATACGAGCTTGTGCCAGGGGTTTCGCTCGCGTCAACTTCGGATCATCATTCATAATTTTTTTTTCGTGATACCGATATAAAACCAAAACTTAATAGTTACAGTGACCTTTAAAGTTACGAATTGCGGCAAAGTAAAGTGAAACTTAACAAACTTAGGAGAACATACTGTTATAGGAACCCCAAGCCTGCAACCCGCATTTATGTTTCTGACGTAACTTTATTTGTGTGGTTAGCATCACAAGATTATGCTCAAGTGTCACGCTGAGTTTGCCATTTTAAGCAAGGGGAATCGTATCGTAAGTACCAAACTTGAACTTTGATGAGGTTGTCTGATTAACATTATCTTATATCATACTAGCTGACCCGGCGAACTTCGTATCGCATAAAAGGTTATAAATGTAGTGATAGCTTTAACTTAGCTAAAATTTAAATATAGATAATTTTAATTTAGGTACATAATCAAAAAATACACAAACTTTATTAAGATTGATGTTTTTTTATTTTACTGAAGGACTTTATGATATACAATATTTTTTTGGTTTTGTTTTCGGGCGCAAGAACAAATAAGGCGGATGGTTTGCCAACACGTGAACATGCCACATACAATTGATCGTGTGAAAAGCATGCATTTTCTAAATTTAGTCCACAAATAGCTAAGGGTTGTCCTTGTGATTTATTTATAGTCATTGCGAATGCAAGGCGAATTGGAAATTGAATACGTTTAAATTCAAAGGGCAGGTCGGATGGGATCATCGGAATCCTCGAAATAAAGACTTCTTCACCTTTGAATTTTCCTTTGAGAATCATTGCTTCAATCACATTGGTCATCAGTTTTGTTATCACCAAACGCGTTCCATTGCATAGTTTTGGTTGGTTTAGATTAGGAAGCATGATGACTACCGAGCCAACCTTTAGTTGTAAATTATGCGGTGGTAAGCCAGACACATCCAAAGAGTTTAAAAATTCAGTCGTATAGTTGGTAGCTTCGTCTTCGTTAGTGACACAGTCAACAGATTTGAATGAATGCAGACTACCAACTACATGGGGCACACTAAAAGTTTTGCACTTCTAGCTAATCGGAACTATTTGAATTTCGAATGTTATATTTTTTAAACGTTGCAACCTTCTTAGTAATAAAAAAAAACAATTGGCAATCATTAATCAATTGTTTTTTATCACACATTAAAGTTCTACGTATGCAACGAAAATGGAAATAAGATTTTCGAGCGATGATTTTTTATAATTTTAAAAGTTCTCTCTCTCCGCAACTGACTGTGCCGCTCGTCTTCAAAATGCTTTTGGGAGAGAAGCACCTTGTTTGAGCACCGTGAGGCGATGGTTTGCTGAATTTGAGAGAGGTTCCGAGTTTCTTTACATGACGAATTTCGTGAAGGGCGGCCTTCAACGAAAATAATGTGGCTACTGTAAAGCGGTTAATTGAAGAAAACCCGCGGATTACCTATGAGACAATTCGAGGACTATTGGGGATTGGTATGAGTCAAATCCAGAAAATTTTACACGAAGAATTGAAAGTTCGTTGTCGTTGGATCCCTCATGAACTGACAGCGGAGCAGAAGTGGGCTCGCGTGGAATGGTGCTCACAGATGCTACTGAAGTACGACCACGGACATTCTAATGCTGTTTATGACATTGTCACAGGAGACGAAATGTGGGTTTATTGTTTCGAACCCGAAAAAAAACAGCAATCTTGAGAATGGGTGTTTGAAAATGAGAACAAGCTAACAAAAGTGAGGCAGGCGAGAAACGTTGGTAAAAAAATGATCGCGTTTTTTTTCTCAGCTACGGGTCCCATCTGTACAATTCCACTTGAAGATCAAAAGAGTGTTAATGCCGAGTGGTATTCTACCATTTGTTTACCCAGGGTTGATACGGCCCCTGCTAGGAAGTACAATTAAAACGACATAAAACAATTAACGTGACTTTATTAACAGGGAACCTAGGGTTTATACAATACTAGTAGCTAATAGTGTGTCGGTCGAATAGGATCACATATACTGTTTACGGAAGTGCCCGGTGCACTTAACTTTGGGTCTACAGGCGACGGCGGTCGGCCGGCAGGGTCCGCTGGTGTCCTCCAATTAATTGTGTTCTTAACAGGCCGAGATGCTCAGGGTCGAAGGCCACGGAGCGACGGCGCAGCTTCAGGCTGCTCAGCAATAAGAGTCTTCACAAATAGGCTTTTCTAAGCCCCAAGGTAGTTCTGGAATAGACACAAGCAACGGATTAGATACCGGCTCGGCACCGCTTGCCGTAGGCCCCACACGCAAATCGCCGTACAGGTTCCCTAGTTGTCGGACGCGCTGCACAATTATTTACATGAGGGTACACGGCAAGGTTACACATAACACAGAATAACACAAACATGGGAACAAGGAAAACACAGACAGGTGGTATGCCCATTCCTATATATCGGTCTCCGACCGGCGGCAGAAAGTCTCAATGCAATATTTAACTAATAATAAAATTTTGCTATAAGCCCAACACAAATGTGGGTACATTTCAAAAGACTACTTTTCTACCTATTACGTGTCGGAGACGACGTTCCTACAGAGTCTGCGTTATGCGTAATTCCCATCTAACAATTGAAACTTTACTATGGTTCACTAGATTAGGGAACCCTAAAATGACGGTCCCTAAATGGCAGTCTAGATAATAAAAATGTTACTGAATAGTATCTCCCAATGGTTCACCAATCTAGGGAACCCCAAGATGACGGTCCCACTATGGCCGTCTCGACAATACAATATTAAATAATAGGGAATATTCCAGATAGGTGGAATATGATCCAGGTATTTGATTTACGTTATTTACAACAAAAATTTAGAAAATTAACGGATTCCCGCTTAAGGCCGCGCCCAAATGGTACGGCTTCACAATAAAATAGGTCGGGTAGATGTATTTTCTCAACCTGGATTCTCCTTCGTGATATTCACAAATTATAATTATAATAATATAAATAGCCCTTAAGAGAATTTTATGTAGAAATATTGCTAACAATTTATCATTACATTCGACAGGGCAATGTTATTATATTCTAGCATCCCCTATCGGTTTATAAAATAAGTATTTACGTATACAACACATATACATATACAATACATAATATAATTATCGCATTTAGGCGTGGAGTAATCTTAACTTCCCCTTCCTAAATGTTTTCTCGTATATTTTGGGGCAAGAAATTCAGCATCGTCTGATTTGGATGGTTACTTCGGTAAAGGTTTATAAAATAGTTATTTGCATTAAACGCGATTGACTACATTGACCGTGGCTCTAATCTAAACATTTATAGGTGGCTTTAGGTTACTAATAATCTATGAAGTTAATCTATGAAATAGTTATTTGGTAATATTCTAATTATAGATCGCGCGGGGGACGTTACACGTAAGCTAATCTGTTCACAGCACTTACCCCGTATTTCCGGGAATCACAATTAACTGCACCACTCAAATTAACGATATTTTTCGGAATTACTTGGTTTATTTTAAATGTTATAATTTAATACTTCGTTAACGGTGGTTACGACAGTTGTGCGTAGATCAGATTTCTATTATGCAATTTTTTTGTGTCTCCGACCGTTCTGCGCTGGCTTATATAACTTCGGTTCGACAATAAATTTATTTCGGCTCCGCCTCCTGGTGTCTAGTGATGTGCCACACCACGCATCGATGCGTCTCCCAGTGGTCAGCCGGTCGATCGTTATCGGTGTGATCTCCGCCGGTACACAAAACAATGGACTAAGGAATTTCTTGCTTCGCAAACCGGTCCGCCGATATTCTAGAAGATTCGAATTTAGTGATGTGACCAAACGCAAAATGTGCATTGTCGATGTATGCACATCGTAACAGGGTGTTAGAAAAAGTTCGCGAAAGACGACCCAAAAGCCGCGTTCTCCTACATCATGACAACGCTTCTTCACACACGGTCAACAAAACAAAGTCATTTTTAGCTTCTGAAAAAGTACAACTCGTCACCCATCCTGCGCATAGCCCCGACCTAGCTAGTTTTTTTAAGTTACGCAAAACTTATACTGTGACCTACGTATTATATTCTGGTTTGTAAAGTTTCAGTCATCTACATCTTTATTCTTAGCCGCTAAAATAGCTCGCTCACTCAGCCATTCCTTATTTTTGTGGTTATCAATCATGTTTGGAAATACATTCTCGATAAGCTCGTCCTTCAAGTAGACGTAATTGCAAAAATTAGATGGAAATGAAATCAATCCGCTCCATTTGTCAACAGGAACACGGCCATTACCGATAGTCAGCAATTGCTTGCAGAAATCTTCAGCAGAGGGATCGTTCAGCAAAACAACTCTCATGTTTGCTACTAACAGAAATTTCTTCACATTGTGCCACAAATAGGACGATTTGGAGAAGCGTTAATTTCATTGGCAGCAGTCGATCTTGGAATGACTGGCAGCGTTTGGCGAAAATCGACAGACAGTAAAATTATTGCGCCTCCAAAATATCTTGAGTCTTTGCGCAGACCTTTTAATGCTTCTAATGCGCGTTTGTGCGCCATTGTGCATTCGTCCCTTATTATAATTTTAGCTGCTATTAGAACTTTGGCCATTGCAGAGTTTTTCGCAATGTTACATGTTGGTTGTTCAATAGTTTGAAGGTTTAATAAGGGTAATTTTAACGCTGGATGAGCCGTACGGCAACCTTCTAACAATGTGGCCACTATGCCAGAAGAAGCAACTGCTACCGCAATGTCGGATCTCGCACGAATAGTGGCTAAAATCAATGACATGAGGAATGTCTTCCCAGTTCTACCAGGAGCATGACATAACACATGTCTTCGATCAAAAGCAAAGCCTGGTTATGAACTTCCTCACTCGCTTCAAGATCGGGATTTCTTGAACCGATACGAATCTGATGTAAAATGTCTTCTGACATGTTGTCCTTGTATTTGTTCCATAGGTCACTTGGATTCTATGGAAAGCATGTCTAAATGATGATAGAAAATAATGTGCGTATCTGACTTGGAGATGCAGATACAGATGCTTCAGCGAGTGTCGTATCCCAGTGATTATCATTTTCAAGCAAATTGAGCTCTTGACATGCAGCACGAAATGTAGGGTACATTACACCATTAACAGTTCGTAGTGATGCAAATGATGTTGGCCCTCAAACATTCCCATAAAAACCGCAAATAGAAGCATTCATCATTCTTGGGATGAACTATGTAAATACGACCAAGAGCATCAGTAGAACGCACACCCGGATAGCCTAAAACAGCATCGCCTTGCTTCCGACGTTGAAATTTTTGCATTTCAACGTCGGAAGTCTTGAAGCATTCCAAGTATAATAACGTGGCATTTTCGAGTAAAGCAATGTTTTAAATTTTTTTTTTTTTTACTTTTTAATACCTACTTATTCTGTTAACCAGGGCTGTGACGATTCAAACTAATCCGAAATCATCTAAATCGGTTTAGCCGTTCTCGAGTTATAAACGGTCGCACTAACACGACTTTCTTTTATATATATATATATATATATATATATATATATATATATATATATATATATATATATATATATATATATAGATATATAGATAGATAGATGTATCATTATAACATGGTATAAAACAAAGTGGCAACGATTCTCCGTCTCGCTACTCCATAATATTTACGTAAACTAGGTCATTATTTTATTGTTTTCTTAAATTTAACTCTAAGCCCAGATTGCAGATTGTAAATCTAAATATCGGTTCTGTTGGAGTTTAGGCTCGGATTACAGAACGGTTATTGATTTTATTATTGTAGGTTTGGGACAACAAATCTACTAGCAAAATGTGGGTGTGTAATGGATCTCTGCTTACCCCCTTGGGGATATAGGTATTTCTTATTTTTTACAAGCGGAAATATTCCGCTAGCGCCCTAGGGATATCTTAACCACGCATAGAATAGGGTTTCGGAAATATCCGATTTATAGAAAATATAGAATTCCGGTATCCATGCCAAGTAAGTACCTACCTACATTGCGTACATGGTCTCTTTATTTTTTAGCTTGTATGTGAAGCGGCATACCTATAATAATAATCTATCGCCAACAAAAAATATTGAACTTTTAATCAGTAAGAATACATTTAACCATGTTCCCCAGTTATCACAATTTGCACATTATTTTCCCTTTTAAATAGTCTAACTTATATCATTTGCTTGTCACATACCCTATGATTTTGAAGGCATATTAAACCGATAAAATGATTACGTGCCAAAAATTGTCAAGAGAATTGCCTAAATAACGGTTTATAGAAAACATATGTAACAGTAGTCTTTTGTAGTAGGTACAAATGAGACTACTTTTATGTTACAATAATTTATTAGTTTTAGTTCTCAGGGTAGACGTAGGTTCGACTCGCAATCGTATTACTCAGGTATTTGACGTATATTGATAAGGAATGCCACTGCCCTGACTGTCCCCTCGGCCTGATGTCCGCTGGTAGTGTAGGTGGTGGCTTTCTTCTAGGCACTGCGCGGGTAGGCGCGCACGCAGGTCGGCAGGTGCTCTTGAAGGTCGTCGACGACGAAGGTCAACGGGAAGGTCGACGGTGAGCGTCAACGATGAGCGGTGAACGTGACCGGTGAACGGTGAACCCTGGAATCATGATGTCCAGCGTTTCGGTAGACTGCCCACCACGAACACACGGTCTAACGGTTAAGCAGAAGCAGTGGCAGGCTTGGACGGTGTTCAGTGGTGAGGCAGTTAATTACATTGTTCAATCAGATCTAGATAGATAGATACATAATATGTCAGCCGAGGGTACTTAATTTTCACACAATAGTTATTAGATGAATTATGTAAGACAATTTATCTGATCCGACACTATACACGCTGATTTTATCACCGTCAGCAGTACGCAAGGGTTCGCTTTCGGAATAATTTTTGAACCAACTGGCAGCATTACTTTGAAAAACAAACGCATTTTTTTTAAATCTAAAAAAAAATATTTGGTTTCTAGACATCAAATGAGAACCCGTTGTAGGGGACTCACTCTCTTAAATACTTAAGTTTTACAACGTTTTCATTCAACAATGCGCTGGCACAGAGCAAGCGTGCGCCGCCCCCGGCCCCCACCTCAGCGTACCCTCCGAATCCTCCTAGCGGCGACACTGCGGCTCGCCTGTCCAGTAAACCTCGTGACAGCGCCGGTGTCTGTTGCGTAATCGTGTCTACTGACGACTCATTTTACTCACTGACGTGAGTAAAATGAGTCGTCAGTACGAATATTCGAACGTGGAGTATCTAGCAATGGTACAATTGTATGCCATTGCTAACCACAGGCTAGGCGACCAATTATTAGGGCTCGTTTTTATTGAAGGTCATCTCACTGGTAGTTCATACCTAGAAATGCTACGTAACGTAGTTTCTGAATTATTAGAGAACGTGCCTCTAAGGTATTTACGAGGCTTGTACTACCAGCACGATGGCTGCCCGGCTCATTACGCACGTGTAGTACGCGACTACTTGGACAGTGAATTTGGTGAACGGTGGATAGGTCGCGGTGGTCCTGTAGCTTGGCCGCCTAGGAGTCTGGACTTGACACCCATGGAATTTTATTTGTGGTCCGAAACTAAAAGACTCGTTTATACCAGAGAGTATCAAACCCGCGAAGAACTACGCAGTGCGATAGTGGACGCTTTTGATATTATGAAAAGTGATAGAGAACATTAAACAAGTTGAAAGACAACAATTGAAACGTGCTCGTTTGTGTTTCGAAAGGAATGGACTCCATATCGAGCAGTTACTTCGGTACAGAGAACTGTAAATTAGTGTAAATAAACTGTAAATAGGTAAGTATGTAAGTTTGATTTTATTTGTAAATAGCTCCAATTTTTTAAATACGCCTGAAATACCTCCTCGCAGTTAGTTGCAGTTCAGTGTATTTTTATTATTCCATTTATTCAAATTGTATTCTTAACATACATTTTTTTACAATATTTATATAAAAAGTTACATATAATATTATGAAAAATCCATGTCAGACCACCACCAGTAGCGGAGCAGGGCCCAAACTACCAGCGGTAGAGGTCACAGACTGAGAAACCTCGTAACCATGCGTGCCGTGTCGAGGACGACAGCCTTCTATATCTGACCCTTGATCCAACAGTCTAGCGAGAGTCTCTTGAGATGTTGATCGAGACTCTTCGCTATTAGTCCATTTGCCGAAACGATTATCGGGACAGTAATCGTCGAGTCTACGTCCCACATGGCGGTTATCTCGAAGGTCAGATCGAGGTACTTAGAAAGTTTGTCCTTCTCTGGCTTAACGAGATTCTCGTCATGCGGGACGGCGACATCGACGAGCACCGCCCGGCGCTGAGCCCGATCAACCAACACGATATCAGGCCTATTGGCAACAATAGTCCTGTCCGTGATGATTGATCGGTCCCAGTGGAGCAATGCACGACCATTCTCGAGAACTGGCTCTGGTGTGTACTTATAGTACGGTACCTCGGACTCAATAAGGCCGTATTGAAGAGCAAGTTGCTGGTGGATGATACGGCCACTTGATTGTGCCTATGCCAGTACTCGGTGTTAGCAAGATACGAACACCCGGAAATAATGTGGTGAAGTGATTCACCAGGACGGTGGCATGCTCGACAAATGTCGACCGTACCGTCCTTAATAATGTATTTCCTATAGTTGTTCGTCTTGATAACCTCATCTGCAATTGCAAAGGCAAAACCTTCAGTTTCCCCAAAGAGGTCACTGAAACGCAGCCAGTTCACCGAAGCGAGCAGGTCTACGTCGGGTCCTGTTAAGACCCGGTAGAATCGCCCGTGTAGCTCCTTACTCTTCCATACGTCCCTACGGTCTTCAGTACCTAGCACCTTTGGTTTACGCCAGTTCTCGTTAGCCAAGGAAAGAGGTGTCAGGCCCTTGTCAACCATCACAACATCGCAATGAATGCCACACCCTTTCTTATTATTATTATTACATAGTTCAAAAGTCATTAAGTCACTATCGTTAATAATAAAGTAGGTATTACAGACGGTCCTAAGCCCGTGTAAAGTACGAAGGAGAAATTGGAGTATGTACTTTATGTTCAAGTAGGTATGTTTCGTAGTGATACTGGCCATATTGGCTGCGCGGGGTCATTGCTCCCTAACACATGATTTGCGCGGTACTTAGAAGCGCTCGAAGGATGGATGGGTGTGCGCGAGACGTGCGGCCTGGTGAGTGGCGAGCGCACCGCGCCCGTCCGCGTCAATTCATCAATGAAATATCGTACTGCTACTAACGTTAAACTTGATCGAGTGAGAAGAATTACAGAAATTACTATTTTTTTATTATTATTAGTACAGTAATTTAGATGTTAAAAAAGGAATCTAAATATTATTCCGAGAGCGAACCCTTTCGACTGCTGACGGTGATAAAATCAGCGTGTACATATAGCCATCAGCAGTAAGTAACTAGTACAGTAAGCTTCAGAGAAAAGGAACCCCCCTTGATAATGACATGAAAGCATTAAAGTTTTTTGAATCATTGTGTATATGGCATGTTGGTCTAATGGTTATGACCGATGGTTTGTGGACACGGCAACCGGGGTTCAAATCCTCGGACACAAGTTCTTTTTTTTCGTATAATTATTTTTTTATTTTATAAGCACTTTTTGTTAATTAATATTTAAGGAATCAAATTTTATAGTAGGTATGAGGTTTGTAAGAAAAGATAGGCTTATTGCATAAACAATATTAATTTATTTCTCGAATTACATTTCTATATATCTTTTTTTCTTACCTCTTTCCATTCCTGGTTGAGTATACAGTTTTTCTATCTGAGTTAAATTGGGGTTACTTATTTTTAAATTTTACCTGACCTAAATTTAGTGACAAAATACAATACCCTAAGTGAAGTATAAAATGTTTACTTAATATTAGATAATTCTAGAAACATAACTACAATATTTATTTACTTATTTATTTAAAGTTGCAAACATTAATTTTTTACACTCTGTATAATCTTTGAATATAAAAGAATGGTTGAAAAATGAAATGTTATTTGTTCCTGTGAGTCACAAAGAAAGAACCAACATGCTAAACTATACAGTATAGCAACTATAACAGTATAGCAATATACATCTTCCTCTTTGATCACATTTTCTGATAAGTAGGTAACCCTTTTAACACAACATTAGAAAAATATGTGAGGTCAGATGGTGCATCGTTAACACATTATAAGATTACTAAACTTGTATACAAAAACTTGTGATGGGATTAGGTATTAATAATATAATATTATTATTATGAATGTTAGGACACTTTATACACAGCGTCATCTAGCCTAAAATAAGCACCTTAATGTGATATGGATACTAGACAACGGATATAATACTTATTTTAAATATTTTTTTTAGATTAATTACACCCAGACACATAACAAATAATCGTGTTCAGCACACAAAGATTTGTCCTGGGTAAGAATCGATAAACTGCGTTAATAACGGAGAGGATGGCCCTCACTGTCTATCACTTCTTGAAGACGACTTTTCATCCCCGACACCATATTAAAACATGCGGCACTATTTCACATTAGTTCCCAAGTTCTGTTTACCTCTTCATCCAATTTTTTTTTGACTTTATTTCACTTGAGTCCCAGTTTAAAACCATCTGACCCCATAAGTTTTCTATAGGGTTAAGATCCGGGCTTTTAGCCGGCCACTCAAACACCGTTATATCTTCTTGTGCATTTAGCCAGTCTTGCACAATTCGGGACCGATGCACTGAAGAGTTATCGTGAACCAGGTAAAATTGTCCTTCTGGATATGCGACCCGCACTGAAGGCGTTACGTCATTCAACACTTCAAGGTATCGCTCACTGTTCATGCGGCCACCTATTTCCACTAGCTCGCCTGGGCCCATTGAAGAACCTAAAATAATAAACCTTTTCAAATCTCAAATATTGGATAGAAACAGGCGTTACTTGGCGAAAATCCATGACAAAACAATGGTAAGTAAAATGTTTTAAGAAAAAACTTTTTAAATTATATAATAGCATTAATTTTTCGCAGAATCAAAAAGACAACAAAACGTCGACAATTGTTTCGCCTCTAAACGAGGCATTATCAAGACTGTCTCAGAGAGAACAACAAAATTCACGCAGATCAGGTGTTTATTTGTTGGGTTGTGATGAATGTGGTTTGAAGTATGTGGGACAGACTGGCAAGTCCTTCGATATTAGATATAAGGAACATAGAGTGGCGTCCCGCAATGGTTTTCCTGAAAAGTCCCTCTTCGCGAAGCATCTTCTTGACACTGGTCATTCCTTGAACAATAGTAACACTTTTAAAGTTTTACGTTTATGTGAGAAAAGGTTCAAGTTAAGTGTTTGGGAAAGGCTAGAAATAGTTAGAAGAGATGCGGACACCTTACTCAACGAACAAATAGATTTTCACACATCTCCCTTACTTAATCTGTTTGCGAACAGACAGACACATTAATTGTTGTTGGTTTGTGTGTGTCATTTGGGTTTTCTATGCAACTTATCAAGAGACAGTAATTAAATCAAACAGATAAGGTCAAGTATTGGTGAATACCTATTTTTGGAACTTAGTTAGCATGATCTGAGGTTTCTACCCACATTAGTTATTGTAAAGAATCCTACATCGCGATAATGAAATTTGCACGCGTTTACTTATAAGCAAACACGTTCCAACCACGAATTTTGCTGTTCTCTCTGAGACAGTCTTGATAATGCCTCGTTTAGAGGCGAAACAATTGTCGACGTTTTGTTGTCTTTTTGATTCTGCGAAAAATTAATGCTATTATATAATTTAAAAAGTTTTTTCTTAAAACATTTTACTTACCATTGTCTTTTCAAATCTGTTGCAATATGTAAATCAATGTCAGCAGCAATAATAATTAGAAATATAAAAATATATATATATATATATATTTTATATATATATATATATATATATATATATATATATATATATATATATATATGTATATATATATATATATATATATATATATATATATATATATATATATATATATATATATATATATATATATTTACATATATATTGATATATGTATGTATTAGTTTTATGTTATTATTACAACTCTAATACGTTTTTAGGGTTGAACCGTTGGCCACTTCTTCTCCATAAAATTTTTAAATATAACAATTTCGTTTTCCCAGTCGAAATTTAAATAACGAGTAGCAAAATTTACTCGGTTGGTGCGATGATCGTCAGTAAGTTGAATCTTTCTGGCTGGCTTATAATTATGGATATTCGCAGCGTGTAGATGTCGTCGAACAGTACTCAGCGACACTCCAAAACTTTCAGCACTTGAGCGCGTAGTTTTGAAGGGTGCCACTGAGTGAACTTCCACAATATCACGGTGCCGCTCTGATTCATGAGTGTAAACAACTGGACGAGGTCCTTGGCGTTCACATTTTATATCACCCGTCGCTTGATACCTTCGAATCCATCATGATTAAGCAATAAATAATATATATAATATATTTTTATCGTAACTCTTACCGTTATGCCCATATCTCGTGCTATTTTCTTTATGCTTTGTTCTTGCTCCCAGAGAACAATAATTTTAGCTTTCAAAAATGTTGTTAATCGAACCATACTTTCAATTTACTCAAAAACCTGATCAAAAACTTAATAAATTGAATAATATTACGAGGAGGATTAACACCAATGCAAATTACCACGAATTATAAAGTTACCTTCAATCACAGTTTAGTAAATAAGGCAAAGAAGTATTCTAATTGCAACCTTATCGCGCTGTCACAGATATTATAATACTATAGCCGGAGCTCATACAGCAGATAAGTTTTTGAAGTAAAACATGACGGTAGTGCAACAAGCTGTATCAAGCGTAATCTATTGAACTAAACGAGAAATCTATACTAATTTCAACCTTATCTTTTAGTCTATTGAGCAGTTATTATTATCACATATGGTGGAAGTTGAAATTTAAACCTTAAGTTCTAGAAAATTACACCGTAATCAACTTTGTTCGATAAAAGGAGTCATGCTATTCATATTTTCGCCATTATTATCAAGTGATCCGATTGCCTAGTAGTATAAGGCACGGCCTAGGTGATCGGCTGGTGCTGGAGATGCGAGTTCGTATCCTCAAACAGCACATAAATTAATGTGGTATTTTTTTGGGAGTAAATTGTATCTTGGTAAACAATTGAGCCGAAAGACGAAAAATATCAGAAAATTACAAATTAATATGAACATGCAAAAAAAAGGCAGATGAAGCTGCTCGCTCGTGCGCAGCTCAGCGAACGATCGCATCACGTGACGTCATTAGTGAGTCATGTGACGCGGTGATATTCAGTAAATTAAGTAAACATTTTATACTTCACTTAGGGTATAGTATTTTGTCAATAAATTTAGGTCAGGTAAAATTTAAAAATAAGTAACCCCAATTTAACTCAGATGGAAAAACTGTATACTCAACCAGGAATGGAAAGAGGAAAGAAAAAAACCTAGAAATGTAATTCGAGAAATAAATTAATATTGTTTATGCAATAAGCCTATCTTTTCTTACAAACCTCATACCTACTATAAAATTTGATTCCTTAAATATTCATTAACAGAAAGTGCTTAAGAAAATAAAAAAATAATTATATGAATAAAAAAAGAACTTGTGTCCGAGGATTTGAACCTCGGTTGCCGTCTCCACAAAGCAGCGGTCATAACCACTAGACCAACATGCCATATACACAATGATTCAAAAAACTTTAATGCTTTCATGTCATTATCAAGGGGGGTTCCTTTTCTCTGAAGCTGACAGTACCAGTACAGCATTCCTAAATCTGTGGCAGTAGGTAGAAGCATTTGTAGATATATAGGTAGGTACATCTTATTTGATACAATTATGCACACTTAAAATAATGCAGGCAGGTAGGTACATAGTATTACATTTTAGGTATGCACACAGGGTTAAAACAATATAAACACTCACCCAATTATGATGGGGTATAGCACTCGTTGATTAGATAATATGATCATTGAATAGAAAACTCAAAGTAAAAAGGTAAGTAAATTAAAACTCCGCGGTGTCGGTAATTGACTTTAGCACTGAGTAAAGTTGTAGTAGACGTCTTCGCGGGCCGGTCGGTGGTGCAAGGTGGTCTGAAACACCCCGGCGGCTGACCGTAGTACCGTCGAGACCGGCCGCCGGGCGGCGTCGCGTCGGTGTAACGAACGTTGCAAGTCTAATCCACATCGACATTAATTGCGGACCGGTTCCTAAGTCGACCGCGCCACATACTACGCCTATGCTGCGGGTTTGTCTTGTGATTTAATTTATTATATTTAAGTTGTTAGTTTGGTAATTTTTACTATAATTTTTATTGGATCTAGGGATATTGTACGGTGTGCGAGGCACAGCCGTTACACATATTTACCTATATTAGAAACTAGCTGTCCCGGCGAACTTCGTACCGCGTAAATTTTTGTAATGTTTCTTGTTTGTACTTTTGTTTTTATCAAAAGATCCTTCTCCTGATCATAACGAACACATCAAAAAAAGAATTAGCGAAATCGGTGCAGCTGTTCTTGAGCCATTAATCTCTTAACCAACACAACTTTGTTTTATATAATATAATACTCGTATATAGATGTATTTGACTATAGTCTCTACGAATAACTCACATACATTAGGTACATTTATCTGTTACAACGACATTGCTCCCTGGATTTCTTTTAATGTAATCAATGGACTACTGTAGGGTTTCACCAACTTTAGGTAGCTATGTATTTTTGTTGCCGCTATAACAACAAATAAAAAATAGAATCTAACCAATATTTAAGGGGGATCCCATACAACAAACGTGATTGTTTTGCCGTTTTGGTTTAACACTTGTGCACGAGTCTAAATCGCACTTGGCTAGTTTTTGTTCACATTTGATATCGTACGGTTACAATTTTATTCTATGTGGAGTGGACACGTAAGTCAACATCCCACTGAGTCCCTGATTACTGATTAGTCTGATTACTGTTGCGTATAATGAAGTTAATACAATGTGTTATCCATTTTCTGCTCCTTAAGCGCTGTCCACCCGAGATGGCACGTCATCATACTTATCATAATTATTAGAGCTGACATGGCTTTACTATTGTTTTAGGATTTATTTATTTTAGGATTTCTGTAACAACATTTGACCTGCTTCGGTAATCTCTTTGTTTCTAGAAATGAATTGACATAAATGATTAATACTGATTAATAATGATAATGGATATATTTGTTACATTGTTCATTTAAACTTCTTATTTTTACAATATAGGTTGGAGAACCCGAGACATAATGGGTTCCCGGGGTAAAACGGACACCCCCTCTTCCATGTTCCAATTTAGTCGATTCGTATTTCAGTCGACTTCGCACGAGCAAGAAAAGTTTTTGTGTTTGCAGCTGTATTTTGCGCGACGATAGAACAAAAAATAAACGTCTAAAATTGACACAACAACCGACTCAAATTACCGAAATGGGACCAAATTGAAATGGGACCATTTAGAAAGTAGTAGTTTACAATTAAAAAAAAGTTTTCAAAATCGGTCAACCCAGTTCAAAGATATAAGGTAACAACCAATAAAAAAAGGAAAATGTTTTGTGTGCATTTTTGACTGAGGGAGCGAAGCGACCGAAGTCTCCGTTTCAACTTGCACACTGGGAAGAATTTCTTTCGTCTGTACCTACCTCTACATCTCTACATCAATAGACTCACAACTGGTGAATCGGATCAATTATATCATGCTCTGTTTTTTTTAGCGAGGTGAAGCCCGGGGGAGTTCCGCATATAGAACCCAGAATGCGTAAAACTACTTTTCGATATGTAATGGATTTACCCAATGTTCAGTATTGCCCTTTTATATATTTTTAGCGTATGTAACTATTCTCAGGGGTCTTCAGATGGGGCCCTCAAACCTTATTACATATCTGAAATAATAATAACTGACGACTCATCTATAACTATCGAAGACTGGACCCTAAAACAGGGTACATAGGTACTTTTTTGACTAACGGCTGAAGCACTGCAATTATCTATACCTCCTTATATTAGAAAGACAAAAAATTGAATGTTTATTCGCATTTAAAAGGTTTCGAAAATACTAAATCAATTTTGAGAAAAAGAGTCACTGATATAGTAGTATACCTACTATTCCCTATGTAATTCTGTGATAATAATGTAGTTTTAATAATTCTGTGCTAATATGTAGTTTTAATATCCCGATAATGTGTTCCCGTGCGAATTGGGAATGAGAAAAGTATATCACGCGAGCAGAGTCCCGATAATCAGCTAGTTAGTTCTCTTCGCATTATCAACACCAGAAATAGCATTATTCTCAACACGTCTTAATTACGATATCAATAGTTCATCGATCTTTTTAGTACCTACATACTTTACGATGTTTTCAAGACACTGTACGGAGAAAACTCAATCGTATATTTCCACACTTTCCCGGATGACGATACACAGTTTACGCTGAGCTCGTTTGCGTAAACACAATAAAATATAAACGCAACCACACAGCGCACACAACAGATAGTTTCTTTGCTCCGTTTGTTTAGCTAAACAATCTAAATTAACGTTCACATCTTAGTTTATTTTTTCACTTTATTACTATCGAGCTGGTCGTGCAATTAACATACATATTACATCGGCTGACACAAGTAATCCTGTTGTCTACTTCGTGTTTTATATTTAAAATCTACTAGCAGTCCCGGCGAACTTTACCGCCTCAAATAAAAATAAATTGACCGTCAAGGGACGGTAGTACTTTCACTTGGAAAATTGCATCCAACATTCACACTTATCTCAAAAAAAATGATTTTCGTGAGTATGTCACTTATGGTTGATGATTTGATTATAGAAGATCCTTTTAACTACAGTTGATGAAAATGTAAAGAAAACAGTTTGAGCCGTTTTTGGAAAAAGTAAAAAATCCCGCTTTAAGTCGGTTTTTAAATCCGACCGTGGAAAAGTTATGTCAAGGGAGCTCAGGGATCTTTGTGGAACCTCTGTGCACCTACTTAGCTTCTTTTTGTTTGAGATAAATAAATTATCAGGTAAGTATCTATTGTCTCACTACTTCAGTTTTGATTATGTATCTCAGGGCAACTTAACGGGCACTACTGTGGCGACTTTAGTCATGCACAAAGGTCATAAAAGGTGAGCGTGTCAAAGCAATTCGTATTCACTTCGCTGTTTGACACTTGACAGCCTACAGCGGTAAAGTTCGCATGAATGAACTGGCTAGACAGTCTAGACTATTTTAAAAGAGATTAAACTGCTACTATATTATTTCGAAGTTTAAGTTCGCTAAGTTAAATTGAACGTAGATAATAAACGTAAGAAATAGTCATGTTTAATGTCATTTTATACAAAAAAAAAGATGAGGACGTTCCCCAGTAATTAAAAAAACTTCTAACATTGCTCACTTTCAATTTTAACTTCAAAAAATAAAACAAATCCCTTGTTTTAATTTTTTTCGGCCAGTTTTGAAGTTAGTTTCTGTTTAAACCACAAGGGAATCTATTCAATGGTATACCAGAGATAAGTGTAATATGTATTAAGTATGTTACTGTAGGATTGTAAAACCATAAGATAGATGTCATAAGATAGAGGTAGAGCCTGTAAGAGAAGAACCTGGCAATAAAAACTCGGGACCACTATTTTCCAATCGCCAGTTATTAAAATCATTCCATCTAAAATGCGAGTTCGATTATTACAATCTTACGGTTTTTACAATCCTACGGTGACATAGAATCGATCTCCGGACAGACAGACACGCATTAATGAAACACGTAGGTATTTGGAGTTTGTTGTAGTG
Source organism: Nudaria mundana (assembly GCA_963556515.1). NCBI lineage: Eukaryota > Metazoa > Arthropoda > Insecta > Lepidoptera > Erebidae > Nudaria > Nudaria mundana. The sequence continues at coordinate 12,146,209 of OY748291.1, forward strand.
TTTTCTAAACAGTTAAATTCAAACACACAAGACATACCATTTCTACCTACTGTACTATTATTATTATTATATATAAACCGTATTATTATATAAATAGCTCTAGGTTATAAAACATCACACTACCATCAATATGAGCAGGCCATTAATGAAAAATGTTGCAAATACCCGGAAAATTATTACTATGAAAGTTTCTGCGGCGTGCGCTGCGTAAACGGTTAAAGTTAGGTAACAGTCATGTATGGCAGATTTGCTCCAACATTATAAAAAACTTTGTACCCCGAGGAAAACGGAACCGGCAAAACTAAACTCCGCGCGTAGGTACTCGTATATTTTAGACACGCAGCTTTTTAAGCGCTGGAAAGATTGTATCTCGAAATTTTTTGGGTTCAACCTTTTATCTCAGACTAAAAGAATAACATAGACGGAACGAATAGAACTAGCGAGTGAAGCCGCCAAAAGGGATACTATATAGCAATGGGATACCATTTCGCTCGCCACTCCTTTGTGAGCAGCGAGTGTGTACGCACGCGCGATCACGGTTGAACAAAAAGTAGTGAGTTATTGGGCATTCTACCCCACCTTAGTTCCATCGGTTATCTTCGATAACCTCAGTCACGGTGGGGTAGAATGCCCAATAACTCTGTGGGGTAGAATGCCCAATAACTCTTTGTAAAATAATTTACCTAAGCCAACGTTCCACATTTTAATGCCGTTCAATACACTACCGTTCCGTCAATGGTTAACCAATTTCACTTGCTAGATGATTGCTTTCGTACAGCAAACTAACCCGATGCATGTTTGTTAACATGAACATGTTAAGATCACATTTTTAAAATAGATAAAGGTGGGACAGAATGCCCAATATCACTTTGGATTGGGAAATAACGTAACTAAACGAATATTCCACATTAATATCATTTGAGCACGCTGTCCCACTGTTCGTACGTTCGCTGAAGCTCCTTACTACTACTTGTAGTTATAAATATTTATGTTATAAATTCATCTTTTCATTACGAGTCCATCAGTATTACATAGCAAACATGAAATTCGTTAAACAAACACAATCGTTACAGGTCAATACAATCTGTGACGATTTGACAAAAAACAAGTTAAGCCATGGAGAATTATTACCGAATACAGTACGTTGCATCATTTGCGGACCATCAAATTGTGGAAAAACTAACTTATTAATTCGTCTTCTATTGCATGAAAATGGATTGACATTTCAGAATGTTTATGTATATTCTAAAACTCTCCATCAACCAAAGTACATCTTTTTAGAAAAAGTTTTACAACGAGTACCAGGTATCACTCTCCAGAAATACCAAGCAAATGATGACGTTTTGAAGGTTACAGATGCGAAACCTAATTCTGTGATTATTTTTGACGATGTAGCATGTGAAAATCAAAGTAATATGCGTGATTATTTTGCAATGGGAAGACATAAATTGATTGACAGTTTTTATTTAAATCAAACTTATACCAAAATACCTAAACAACTTGTAAGAGATAATGCTAACTTAATTGTGCTTTTTAAGCAAGATGAAGTTAACTTGAAACATGTTTACGAAGAACATGTTAACACCGATATGACATGGTTGAAATTTCGAGAAATGTGTTCCCTAATATGGAAAGAGCCTTTTGATTATGTGGTAATTAATAAAGATTGTTCGAAAAACAACGGTTGCTATAGAAAAACGTTTGACACTTTTGTATTATTAGATGAAATTTGAATATTTAAGTAGACTGCAGTCACGTTATTGTTATTCTTTAATTGGTTCTTATCCGATTACCACCTATTTTACATAATGGATAAATCATTGAAAAAACAAATTGTTGATGCGACACAAGCTGTCAGGAAAAAAATACGTAAAATGAAGGATTTAGAAGATAATAATAGACATGCTCTTGATACAGTTTTTAAGCCTGTTACAGAATCTCTCAATTTAATAGCCAACACTAATAACCACTTAGCTCTAACAAAAAAGGAGGAAAAAGGAGAACCCCAAGAACCACAAGACCAAGATATGAAAGAAACAGATGAAAGCAGTAATGATAGTAACGAATCGGAACCCTCATCAGACTCTTCATTTCAGTCATTAGTCGATACTAATCCAGATGTATCATCTTGGTCATTATCTTCACAAGTACTATCGGATGTACCATTTGGTATAAGAAATAACCGTGGACAGTTAATGTTAGGTTCCTCTGGCATAACGATTGGAGATCAAGTTATTACTGTAGCCGGACACAAGTACGAAAGTACACCTGGGTTGCGAGAGTTACTGTTAAAAAGAGACATTGATCTGAGCTTGGTTAATGACTATGACAAGCAAAATTATAAGGCAATGTTACTTGTAACGAATGCACATCGTCGTGATTTCGATTCAAAAAAACCAATTAAAAGTAATAAAGGACAAAAATATTTGCAAGTTATTAAACCACTTTTCGAACAAGAAAGTAAAAGTCCAAGTTGTAGACAGAAAGTAGGAAAAGCCCTTTGTACCTTTAACAAAAATATGGAAAAAAAATACAGATTTTGTATATTGGGATGATCCCAATGAATTGGTTGATAGATTAAAATTATTAATTGCTTCTCGAGATGCTGGTAACACAGGAATAGACAATGAAATAATATCTATCATTGAAGAACTACGTGAAAGCAAAATCATCAAATAAATAAATCTACTAATATTATATGTGTATCATTTTACTATATACCGTTCAACATAATACACCTTTAATATGAATGTAGACAAATTTGGTCATTATATTCATAAGCGAATGCGTATATCGGAAATACTGGATTTTAATGATAACGCATTAATAAAATCTGATCGTGGAGATTATGACTTGAAGACATCGAGGTTAAAAGGTGTCAAACCTCCTCAAGACGCAGATGATGCAGTAAATAAAACATATGTAGATGAATTGAAAGGTGTACTAATGAATGACTTACAAAAATTGCAAAGTTCTATTCCAAATAGTGTTCAAAACCACATAGAGAAAGCTTTAAAAACAATAATGTCTGAGATAGTGACTCATTTGGAAAACAATATTTACACAAGAAACGCAGTTGATAGACTAATTCAAGACGCAATTCAATCTATATTAAAAGATCGAAAAACATAGACCTTAAAGTTTATCAAAATGGCGAAACAACAAATCGTCAATGAAATACATAAAGCAGCACGAAAAAATTTTCCTCGACGATCTGTAATTTTAAAAGGTATTGATGATTTGTGGCAAGCAGATTTAGTTGATATGCAAAACCTAAAAACCTTTAATAAAGGATATAACTATATTTTAATAGTTATTGACTGCTTCTCAAAGTACGTTTGGGTGGAACCACTAAAAACTAAATCCAAACATGATGTCTCTCATGCATTTGAAAAATTACTTTCTACTAATCATAGGATACCAACTCATCTGCAAACTGATAGGGGTACTGAGTTCTATAATTCTACATTTCAAAAGCTTTTACAGAACTATAATATTAATCACTACTCAACATTTTCAACCAAAAAGGCTTCAATTGTTGAACGAGTTATTAAAACGCTTAAAAATAAATTGTACAAATACTTTAGCTTGAACGGACACTATAAGTGGATAGATGGTGGCTTGAACGATGTTATGAAGACATATAACAACACAAAACATCGTATTATTAAATTTGCACCTGTTAATGTCAATAAGTTTAATGAAACGGACATTAAAAATAATATTGCAAATTCCATGATAAAGGTAACCCAAAAATGTCGTCCTAAGTTTATAATTGGTGACAAAGTTCGAATTAGTAAGTACAAACATATATTTGAGAAAGGATACACTCCTAACTGGTCAACAGAATTATTTACTATAAAAAAGATAAATAACACTGTACCAATAACATATCGCATCGAAGATAATCAAAAACAAGTCATATTAGGAACTTTTTACGAACAAGAGCTTCAAAAGTCGTCCTGCCCTGGTGTCTATTTGATAGAAAAGGTATTAAAAAAGAAAGGAAACAAACTGTTTGTAAAATGGTTGGGTTTAAATAACAAAGAGAACAGTTGGATTGATAAGACTGCAATAGTGGAATAAGTTAATTATATAAGTGATATATAATTTTAAAGTTTATTCATTATTCTTTAGACGATGCAAGGTGGTGGACTAATAAACAGTATCATTAATCATTTACCATTCGAACTTCACATACCCGGTTATAACTATTGTGGACCAGGAACAAAGCTTTCAAAACGATTACTACGTGGTGATAAAGGTGTAAACAAGTTAGACGAAGCTTGTATGCATCACGATATCGCATACGCAAACTACATAGACTTGCCTAACCGTCAAAAAGCCGACTTACGTCTTATAGATATGACTAAACAAAGACTTAAACCAAAAGATGCTCGAACAGGGGAAAAGATTAGTTCGTGGATAGTAAACAAAATTATGAAAGCTAAATTGAAGTCTGGTGCTGGTGTTAAGACCTTTAATAACTTTGTTAGGAAAATAAAAAGAAAAATCAAAAAACTCTCGCCTAAAGATAATAAGTCACTAATAAATATAGCTTATATGGTTGCTAGAAAATTAGTTCCATGCATTCCAAAAGTTCGCGTACCTCGAATGATACCTATACCAAAAACTGGAGGCATTCTACCTTTAATCCCAATTTTTGCTGGTTTGTCTGCTTTAGGAGCATTAGCTGGTGGTGCAGCTGGTATTGCTAAAACAGTGAATGATTTTAAAGACGGTCAGAAAAAATTACAAGAAACTGAACGTCATAATAAAACTATGGAGGCTATAGCAATAGGTAAAGGTTTATACATTAAACCACATAAGCAAGGTCAGGGATTGTTTATAAAACCATCAAAAAACTAATTGATCAGCTACCTAATCGCGCTTTAACTAATATCGATATTAAGAAGTATGCCTATTGTATTCCTTACTTCCGGGGAGTTTACATGAAGGATCAGTTACCAAAAACACCTAAACGAATTGAATGTGGTATAGTTATCCTAGATAATTCAAAAAATGATGGAACGCATTGGGTAGCTTATGTTAAAATAAATAATTATTGTGAATATTTTGATAGCTTTGGCGATTTAAAACCGCCAAGAGAATTAATCCTATATTTTAAGAACTGTGATGTTTATTATAACTTTAGTAGATATCAACAATTTAACACAATAATTTGTGGACATTTGTGTTTAAGATATTTGCAATGTTTTTGGAATAAATACTATAAATTTTATATCATTCTTTCATTTCCATCATTTGCAAGATGTCACTCACCTTATCGATAACTGGAAACTCATCGGTATTATCTACCTATTATCCAAGCACGCTGCCATTAGTTGGGGAGTATGAATGTGCATTATTACATTTCTCTACATATAATTCTATTCCAAATTTTGATAATACAAATAATAAATTATATTATGGTTCTAAAAATGTTATCGAGATACCTGAAGGAACTTATGAATTACAAGATATTAGCGACTATTTAAAAACTGAGATAAAAGATGCATCCATAAAACTCAATTGTAATAACAACACCTTAAAAACTATGTTATTTTGTACATCAACTATAGATTTTACTAAAGAAGGTACATTTGGAAGTTTATTGGGATTTAAAAAACAGATCTTAGAAGCAAATAAATATCATGTATCAGAGTTTCCAGTTAACATTTTGCCTACGACTGTCATAAGGATTGAATGTGATATAGTTAGCGGTTCCTATATAAACGGTCAATCCAGTCACATCTTACACGAATTTGCACTTAATGTTCCACCTGGATACAGGATTATAGAAATTCCAAAAAACGCAATCTACTTTCCAATAAACCAAACCAATATAAGCTGCATACAGATAAGGCTGTTAGATATAAATAATAACTTAATAAATTTGCGAGGTGAAGAAGTGCAGTTGTATCTACATATCAGAAGAAAACATGATAGATTATAATAAATATGTGGTTCATTCAACTAAACATAACAGTCCTACTCAAACTATCAAACCAATAAGAGCTCGATCCAAAAAGGTCATAAAATTGAACAACAATAATAAAGCTTTTCTTAAAGCGATTGGTTTGTTAAAATGAATATACTAGATGTTTTATCCGCTCCTGCATACAACAACTCTGTGGAAGGAATTGAATTTCACTCTTACAAGCCTTACGTAACAAGTTTCAATAGAAGCGATGAAATCAGGATACCTATTAATCAACAAGACTTGTATATATTACCATCAGCAAGCACTTTGTTTTTGGAAGGAACTATTGTTGTAAACAAGGCTGAAAATTCTAAAGAGAGAGTCAGTAGCGTTCATTTTACAAACAATAGTTTACTTTACTTGTTTCAAGATATAAGGTATGAGATAAATGGAGTGGAAATAGATAAAATAAAAAACGCTGGTATAACTACCACAATGAAATCATTAATATCAATGAACGAAAACGAGGCTAAAGTATCTAATGCTTGGGGCTGGAATATCGATGGTATAAATAGTACAAATGGGGGTAGCTTTTCTGCTTCCATACCCCTCTGTAACATTCTTGGTTTTGCAGAAGATTTCAAGAAAGTAGTGATAAACAGCAAACATGAATTAATATTGTTACGAAGTAATACTAATCTGAACGCCCTAAAACTTAGCGCTGGTGAGACGGTAGAAGATATTATTATAAATAAAATAATATGGCGAGTACCACATGTCAAAGTATCCGATAGAGAAAAAATAAATATGTTAAAACTGTTAGAAAAAGACCGATCACTCCAGATGATATTCAGGAATTGGGATTTATATGAATATCCGGCTTTACCAAAAACTACTAAACATACTTGGTCCATAAAAACATCATCGCAAATAGAGAAACCAAGATTTGTTATTATTGGTCTGCAAACAAATAGAAAAAATAATCCTAAATTGGATATGTCTCAGTTTGATCACTGTGACGTTCGTGATGTTAGAGTATACCTAAATTCAACCTACTTCCCTTATGAAAATTTAAATTCAAGTTTCTCGAATAACAGAATTGCGTTAATATATGAACAATACACCAGATTTCAACACTCATATTACGGAGGTCGTCGTGGTGAACCGTTATTAAGTGAGAAACAATTTAAAAATATTGCTCCGTTATTTGTCGTAGATTGTTCTAGACAACCAGATAATCTTAAGTCGGGTCCTGTTGTGGATGTCAGAGTGGAAATTGAAAGTGACATTGATATACCAGATCAAACTTCGGCATATTGTCTTATATTGAACGACTGTATAATTGAGTATAAACCATTAAGCAGCACTGTGAGAAAATTATCATGAACCCGAATACGATTATAGTGGATGTCCAGGGCTTTAAAGACACTTGTAATAACTTTATAGTCAAGGAATTAGCTCTGGCCACTCGTGTTTATACCCAAACGTTCTTAATAAAGCCTCCATACTTATTTAAATACTTAACTACGGATGAAAAAAAACAAGTTACGTGGTTGGAGAGAAACAGAGGGATTTACTGGAATGAAGGTTATATCGACTATAGAGAATTTCGACGTATAATTGTTCCTTATCTAGAAAATAAAGAAATTATTGTGAAGGGCTTAGAAAAAGTTAAGTGGATTCAAGATCTTTGTATGAATTGTATTTGTATAGATCTTGGTGAAGACAAGTGTCCAAATTTATCACTGTTGCATAACAAATATTCAAATATTGAAACCAGTTTTAATTGTATTAATCATATTAAACAATGTGCACTTAAAAATGTTTTATGTATAAAGAACTATTTAATAGATCAAGAAAGGTAATATGTCTTCCTATACGCAGTTTTAATAAATAAAACATTTTTTTAAAGTAAATGGTTTTTTATTTTTTAACACACATTTTTAATATTTATAATTTTTGAACATATATTTTCATAGTAAATAATTTTTTTATAAAATCTAAATATGTCATCACTAGTTTACACATTTTTTACACAGTTTACACAGTTTACATTAATAAATTATTACCTGATTAAAAAATATGATATGAGTAGCCACACAATTATTACCTATGGTTTTTATTTTTTAACACACAACTTAATATTGAAATTTTTTTAACACATATTTTCACAGTAAATAAAATTTTAATAAAATCTAAATATGTCATCACTTTATCTACTAGTTACATTAATGAATTATTACCTAATTAAAAAATGTGATATGAGTAGCCACACAATTTTTTGGAAATATTGTGAATTAATTTTTCAGCTTGATCCGATATCTCATCTACCGTATCTTGTACAATATACTGTGCAGTGATTATGTCCTTACCTTCATCTTCGTCGTCCATTGACTCACTGAGTTCCTTGATCGTAATTTTTATTAAACGTCGTCCTTTTCTTCTTTCACTGTTAATAATATAGGAATTCAATGCACTGCGTTTGTTTGTAATTGGTCTTCTTCGATTAGTTTTCTTTTTGTTTATTTTTACTTCTTCATTGGGTGTTATTATCCAAGGTCTATTCATTGCGTTGTCCAAGTCGAACTGATCTTGCAGGTCTGGAAGATATTCAGGAGAGCTCTCTTCTATTCCGTTTGAAAATTTGTTTAAGTTGGTATTCTGAAAATTATTTAAAACATTAGTAATAAATCATACTAAGTATTTTGTAAATAGATTGAAATTTTCAATAGATTGAAAGTTATAAAATACCTACCATGTTAGATATGCTCGTATTGACTGTTTAATAAAGAATGAACTAGGTAATAATATTTTTTCTAACGCAGTTGATATATCAAATTATGCTGACATAAAGCATTTATTGGTATGATGATCAAGTTAGAACTTGAAATTCAACCATTCAATAATTCGTATGTGCAAAATGTTATTGTTATGCACCTACTTAATAGTTGTGAAATTCTTATGAATTTCAAACGTGTTGTAACGTGAATGATGACGTATTTCGTTATCAATATCAGATAAGGAATATAATAAAAACACAATAATTATGTAATTGCTTATTTTAATTTATTCGACATACTAATATAGAATCGGGTGACCAGTTAAATACCTATAGGCACCTTATCAGTTAGTATCATACGAAATAAACTACAATAGGTATTCCTAATATTTTATATTTTGTATTGTCTAAACTCTCCAGCTATTCTAAAGAATACCTACATTATTCCTTACTGATGATATTATATTCTACAACTTCTTTGGGAGCTACTCTAATTGAGTCACCAGAGCCTATTCAAATTTGATAAAATATTCTACATTATGTATAACTACGTGCTACTTTAATTTTACACTTTTTGGAATGACCAAAATATATAGGTATCTACTTACAAATTGATTATGTGGTTCACCGCGCTGTCCATGAGGGTTCCTTGTCAATTTCATCCGTGATGATAAAATATCTGAAAATAAAATTAAATGTTTAAGTCTAATTATTGAAAATCGGCAAATGTAGTCCGAATATGTCAAACCTACACAACTTCTTCGGAAGCCACTCTAATTGAGACACCAGAGCCTATTCAAATTTGATAAAATATTCTACTTTATGTGCAATTAAGTGCTAGCAAGAGATTAAATATTTCAGCGTTCATTATTTTATTTACAACTTTTGAATTTTGTACAGAACTTAAATGTTATACGAAAATTAAGGATAATCGTATAAAATTTAATTTAAAGGACTTCCATAGAAAACTACGTCGCCTAATAAATTAGATATTTAGTAGGTAAACTAACAAAGAATTATAAATCAAATAATTAACATTATAAGTAATTACTTACATGACATTGCTTTTATTTTGGATCTTCCTTTTAATCCTCTGAAGGACGTAGTGCACTGCGTGTTTGGTAGCTCGATGCAAATGGTAGATATTGTGGGAACAGAATATGAGACCTTCCTCGCGTATAGGAACGATGTGTCGATGTGGCGATAACACACATAGGTAAACAAGTAGAACATACATGAACAAACTGCTGACTTAACATTGGTCGTAGCTTTGTATAAAGGTACGTTGTTAGCCGACTTGGATAAAAAGAGGTGTATTACCATATAGTTTAAGCACATACCAAAACTATTTGCTAATATTTAAAAGTTATATTTTAAATGATTATTTGTAATGTTTGTTAACATATTTGTGGGATAAGTCTGTAGTAATATTTTTGTAAAATTATTTTTATCGAAACGATTCCAAAGGATTTTTAATAGAATACCGTTAACCATACCTTGTATCAAATTTGAGAACCATAAACCAACATACCTACAGATAAATAAAGTAACCACCTTTTTAGAAGTCGGTTAATACGATGTCGTTTTAATATTGTATCGCTGAGTAAGTAAACTAACAGATACCTTGCTTCCACACACTAACACACACACACACACACACCCATGAAAACCGTGCATAGCAATTTGAAACTTCTATAATTGTGACGCAAACTAGGTAACTTCCAGGGTACGTCTACCTTTTAAAAATAATTAAATACCTACCGTGTACTAACGGTCAGCTTATATTGGTGATTTAGGTATAGACGACGGTCCTTACCTAAATCACCAATAAATTGCATAATTTTACTTCTGCACAATGGTATGAGTATATTTCATTAATACTTTTCATGTACCTATACATAATTATATAGTTACCATATCATATACTTATCGACGACGATCAACGAACATACCTACATAAATTATAATTACATTTTATATGTATCATACAGAAATCATAACATTCGTCGGAATTAATCGGAATTAGCTTTGGCGGTGTTGGTAAAGACATGGTTTTGTATTTCAATTGTAATAACAAAAGTGCAATTAGACGAAATGAGTTTTCAATCATTTTGATTTAAATAGTCGTAAGTAACATAAATTAATTAATACACCTATATAAATAATAAGTTAAGTTTTAATTTTGTTGGGAGGTGATAATTGCTGAATTGATACTTTTTATGTATAAAACCCATCAATTTTTCAAATAAATTACATTCGCTCCAGTATCTTCCAGTGATCTTCTCCAACAAGAAAATGTGAGTAAGTGCTATTAAATTAATTATTATTTGGTTAATTATTATCCAGCTGAGTTGCTTGGTTAATTCCTGCCGGCTGATAATTATTAATTATTATTTAGTTAATTATTATCCAGCTGAGTTGCTTGGTTAATTCCTGCCGGCTGATAATTATTAACGCATATTATTATAAAATGTGATTACTGATTATGTTATCCCACTGAGTAGTGAGTTGCTTGGTTAATTCCCGCCGGCTGCATTATCTATAATCAGCCGTGATGCTAGCAATATATCTATTCGGAAAATCTTGGGAATATATTTGTTTATAATTTGATTGTATTTTAACAGGTCTGATTCGGAGTTTGAAACTTCTTCTGTAGTAGAGTCTGAGTGTGTAGCACCAAAGAAACGCAAACAGGTGATAGAGAAAAAGCAAAAACAACCCAAGCCCAGCTACACCCAAAGTGTACAACGAAAAAACACTTCACCCGAGTTTAACACCACAAAGAGGTAGGTTTCATTATGTTCAACTAAGTTTAACATCGTCACATTTTAATTAAGTTTAACATCGTCACATTTTAATTAAAATTGAATAAGGTGTAGTTTACACCTTTAACTTAATTTTACACAAATGAGTGACACACTTAATTTATATACATAGATAGATCTTTTGACAATACTTGTACGTTTCAATACCTACACGTTTAAATACTATAACTTTTTGTGTTTTGATCCCAAGTTCTTAGTCACTTTGAATAAGTACTTTTATAATTAACACTTTTTTCTATTTACAGAACGAAGAAAACAAATATTTTGAATATTTTGCGGGCTGAAGAAGGCAGTTGCAGAGAACCACGGCGCGACTTAGCTTCCAGTTTCTCAAGTCATGTTTCAACTGGGACGTCTCGTCGCTCCAAGAAAACGGAAGGAGGGTATGTGGTTGATTTTAAACTCTATAAAACCAACGATTACATATCACACGCCCCTGATGTGCGCTACAGGACAGCGTTGGTGACTGTAAAATTACAGTGCGATGAGTCCTCACTATCTTGGGAGTCACTTCAAGACTTTCTAGGACATGCATATAAAGAATTTCAAGACACTGAACCAGTGCATTATGCGGATAAGATTTTTATAAAGTAGATTTAATTTTTATAGATATACCTTATGTATATTATTATAATATACACACATCAAAAATAGTTTGAGATCACTTACAAAGCTGATATATTTTCAAATTTAACCCAATCAACAGAAAATGTTTACCTACGTTTAATCTTTATTGTTTCACGTTCTAATTCTAATTTTTAATATTTTTAGAATCTTATCAGAAAAAATCTTCTATATCACAAATATAAGTATCTAATTTTCAAAGTGATCGCAAACTTTTTTAAGTGTGTAGATCTATAATACATAAATTTCTTAAATTTTTTATGTTTTAAACTTAGTGTTGTAGGAGCAAATATTTTATTTAATAATAATGCCTTTTTGTACTGCGTGTAACACATCAGTACCCAGTAAATCATGGGTAGGACATTTGCGAAGTAGTTCACATAGGAAAAGTAGTCAAACAATAAAACATAGTGATGGTGTAGAAATCATAAACTCAGCGTTTCGCAGTCGTATATTAACCTATAAAATATTAGCTCGTGATGAACATCAAGGAGCGTCAATTGAATCCTTTTTTTCAAGCATTTTTGACCGATTAAAATCTCTTTTAAATGAATTCCTTGCTAAGCATACTTGTGTTAAGGTAAACTTTGAGTTTTTTGGTACATTTTTAAAATTCAAAGATAATTCACAAGAAGTGAAATCTTTTGGAACCAAAAATAAAATATTATATTCTAACTTCGATTTCGAAAAATTGTATATTGAAACAGTTAATTATTTAAAAACATCTATTGAAGAGTTTGAAGGTCGTGATAGTGGATGGACATTTATAAACAATTTGTATGTTGAGATGAATCTCAATAAATACCAACCACTTGGTGGTTCTAGTTATATCAGTTTACCCAAATTAATTCAGGTTAAAAAAGCATGTTTGAATATTTTGAATAATGATCACTATTGTTTTTTATGGTGTGTAACAGCGGCTTTATATCCAGTTAAGAAACACCCTGAAAGAACGTCTTCTTATCCTAATTTTCGAGAAATATTTAACTTAAGAGGAATGTCTTTTCCTGTAACCTTTAATGATATTAGAACATTTGAAAAAAACAATCCACATATAAAGTTTATAATTTATGGTTTAAAAAATCACAAAAACTTTGTAGGTCCTTTGTATAAATCTGAATTCAACCTTAAATACAGCGGAAAAATGATACACCTTCTGTTTTTAGAAAATAATAATTCTTCTCATTATTGCTTGATCAAAGACTGTTCCAGACTTTTTAGAAGTCAAGTCACATCTCATCACAGCAGATTACATCTTTGCGATTTATGTTTGATATTTTTCAATACCGCTGACGAACTTAACAACCATTTATGTGGAGGTGTAGTAACTGTCCTTCCAAACAGAGGTTCAGTAATTAAGTTTAAAAACTATGAACGGAAACAAACTATGCCTTTTTGTATTTATGCAGATTTTGAATCGATGCTACAAACAAGTACTGAGCCTAATTGTTCTAGTAAAAATATGAATATGTTTCATCAACACGTACCGGTTGCTTTTGGTTATTATATTGTATGCTCTGATGAACCTAGCTATAATCGTTACGTGTCATATCGAGGTCCAGACTGTGATAAGCGGTTTGTTGACTATATAATTAAAGACGTGCAAAAAATTTATGATATAATTAAGTCACCAGCTGTAATGATATTTTCCACGGAGGACAGGTATGATTTTGAAAATGCAACACGTTGTCATATATGTCAAAACTTTCTTTTTTGGGACAAAGTCCGTGATCATTGTCATCTTACCGGTCGCTATCGTGGAGCTGCGCATTCGTTTTGTAATTTGCAATATAAATGCCCTGCATTTGTCCCCATTTTTTTTCATAACTTAGCTGGTTATGATTGTCATTTATTTATTAAAGCATTGGGTGACGTCCCTGGTGAAATAAAGATAATACCTAAAAATAAAGAAAACTATATCTCATTTACGAAATTTGTATCAGTTTCATATAATAAGTTTTTTCAAATGCGTTTTCTTGATTCGTTTAAATTTTTGGGGACAAGCTTAAACAAATTATGTAAAACTTTAAAACCAGAAATGTTTAAAAATTTACAAAATCACTTCCCTGTCCGAGATGAATTCCAATTACTTACTCGCAAAGGCATTTATCCATATGAATACATGGATTCGTGGAAACGGTATGATGAAAAATGTTTGCCTCCAAAGAAATACTTTTATAGTTCCCTCAATGATGAAAATGTTTCTGAAGATGATTACCGACATGCACATTTAGTTTGGTCAACATTTAGAATTACTAGTTTAGGTGGTTATACGGATCTATACCTACAAACTGATGTGCTTTTATTAGCAGATATTTTTGAAAATTTTAGACAGACTTGTAAACGACATTATCACTTAGATCCAGCTTTTTATTTAACTGCACCCAGTTTATCTTTTGACGCTATGTTATTAAAAACATGTGTTCAATTGGAACTAATTAATGACTTGTCTATGATACGCATGTTACAAAGTGGTATAAGAGGAGGAGTGTGCCTCTGCTCTCACAGGCATGCGAAAGCAAATAACATATACTTACCGGATTACAAATCTTCGGAACCTGATTCCTATGTCTCTTATATAGATTGTAATAATTTGTATGGGTATAGTATGTGTCAATACTTACCATTATCCAACTTCAAATTTCTCACTCAACAAGAAATTAACAATTTAGATATAACGAAAATTGCAATTGATGCAGATTGTGGTTTTATTTTGGAAGTGGATATAGTATACCCTAAGCGTTTGCATAACTTACACAACGATTTACCATTTTGTTCTGAAAAATTTATACCCCCCGGGGGAAAGAGTTCTAAGCTAATCCCTAATTTATATGATAAATTTAAATATGTTATTCATTACGTGCATTTACAAACTTGTATGAAACATGGGTTAATATTGAAGAAGATTCATAGAATAATCAGTTTTCGACAAAGCCCATATTTAAAACAATATATTGATTTAAATACCAAACTGAGACAAAAAAGTTCTTCAACTTTCGAACAAGATTTTTTTAAGCTCTTGAATAATAGTGTATTTGGAAAAACTTTAGAAAATACTGAAAACAGGGTTAATGTCCATTTAGTTTCTCAGTGGCGAGATATCAAAAACATAACTAAAAGAAGAAAATGCGCACAAAACCTTATTGCTCGTCCAAATTTCCATAGTGCAACGGTTTTCACTAAAAATCTAGTAGCGGTGCAGTTAAATCCTGAACAAATAACTTTGAACAAACCAATATATATTGGCATTGCTGTTCTAGAATTATCAAAAAGTCATATGTATGATTTTCACTATTCAGTAATGCAACCTTTTTACAAGGATAGGATACGGATGTGTTACACGGATACAGATAGTTTTGTGTATCAAATACAAACCCATGATTTCTATGAAGACATAAAAAATAACTTTTTATCTTACTTTGACACCAGCAATTTTTGTAAAAATAATGTGTATACTTTACCCATACAGAACAAAAAAATACCAGGCTTGTTTAAAGATGAAATGGCTGGTAAAATAATAAGCGAATTTGTTGGATTGAGATCGAAGTTATATTGTATCAACACCATTCACAGCACAATTAAAAAAGCCAAGGGTATTAAAAAGAATGTTGTACGTGACCTTAACGTTACTGATTATGAAAAAACACTTTATGATGGTGACATTGTTCATAAAACAAATGTTTTATTTAAGTCAATAAAACATGAGCTATTTACATGTGCTGTAACAAAAATTGCGTTGTCTGGTGATGATGATAAAAGAGTAATTGCAAAAGATAAGATTTCAACTCGAGCATGGGGTCATACCAATATTTTTAATTTTTAAATTAGTAAATAAAAATGTTTATTTACTGTTTCTTTTAAGTACATGACTACAATGTTTGGAGAGATCTCCTATTGCACAAATATATGCTTGCATCAGGAAAATCCGCTCTTCTTACAGACCTTTTATAAGCTACGTACCTTTTATAAGTTAGCATAAAATAAGCAAATAATATTCACATGTTATGTGCACTAAACACGAAGTTTTGTGATGTATATCATTTGAGATCCTACATGTAGTGTGAAAGTGACGTAACTAGCCCTGTGACATGATGTCTTGTGATCAGACCCGTTATACCGGACTAAGGTCTACTAATAACGGGACTGCTAGCTTATTGGATTTAACTAGAATTAAGTGTGCTGTCCTGTCTTATATAAGTACCTAGACTTAACAAATTATAATTATTTTAATAAACTAAACTAAGTAAAACTGTAAAAAAAAAATAAAAAAAAAATATATTATTATATAGTTTTCAGTTTTTTAATTTAATATCCTATAGCATTTATAAAACTATCATCATGACGAACAAGTTTACGTTTTTCGCTATATTCTAGAATGTACAAATTATAAGACATAAAATGGTAAGTACGTTTTAGCTTATCGTAATTGTGATTCTACAAAATAGTTCCCTAATGAACATGCAAGGAGCTTCAGCGAACGTACGAACAGTGGGACAGCGTGCTCAAATGATATTAATGTGGAATATTCGTTTAGTTACGTTATTTCCCAATCCAAAGTGATATTGGGCATTCTGTCCCACCTTTATCTATCTTAAAAATGTGATCTTAACGTGTTCATGTTAACAAACATGCATCGGGTTAGTTTGCTGTACGAAAGCAATCATCTAGCAAGTGAAATTGGTTAACCATTGACGGAACGGTAGTGTATTAAACGGCATTAAAATGTGGAACGTTGGCTTAGGTAAATGATTTTACAAAGAGTTATTGGGCATTCTACCCCACATAGTTATTGGGCATTCTACCCCACCGTGACTGAGTTAACAAACATGCATCGGGTTAGTTTGCTGTACGAAAGCAATCATCTAGCAAGTGAAATTGGTTAACCATTGACGGAACGGTAGTGTATTGAACGGCATTAAAATGTGGAACGTTGGCTTAGGTAAATGATTTTACAAAGAGTTATTGGGCATTCTACCCCACATAGTTATTGGGCATTCTACCCCACCGTGACTGAGTTAACAAACATGCATCGGGTTAGTTTGCTGTACGAAAGCAATCATCTAGCAAGTGAAATTGGTTAACCATTGACGGAACGGTAGTGTATTGAACGGCATTAAAATGTGGAACGTTGGCTTAGGTAAATTATTTTACAAAGAGTTATTGGGCATTCTACCCCACAGGGTTATTGGGCATTCTACCCCACCGTGACTGAGGTTATCGAAGATAACCGATGGAACTAAGGTGGGGTAGAATGCCCAATAACTCACTACTACAAAATATTATAAATATGCCGTATTGTGTGGTGAAAAGGTGTAAAAACACTTCAATTATTCATAGGAAGAATGCTGCATTATCGTTTCATAAGTAATTAACTATTTCTTATTAGATTTCATAACATTTTTCTAAATATTTTAGTTGCACAAACTAGGAACACAAAACCTCCGCCATATTATACAGAGTTGCCATAATTTTTTCATCATTTCCACAAAATATTTAGCAGTATTTATGGGAATTTATAAAGTACTGAGTAAAATAAATCAGTGTCATCAATGTTGACAACCTCGATGTTTCTAATCATCATCATCATCATTCGTGCGTTAGTCCCGAACTCCCGATCACATCTGTGTCCGGGATCTACTTAATACGTGGCTTGGGTATTTCGGCAATCTTGGAATTGATCGCTGTCTGACCTCCCAGCCTGTGTTATGATCCAATATATTTATGTTACTGTGTCAGTAGTTTAATGTCAGTCTAACACTACAAAGGCCTCAGTCTTAACCTAACGACTATTTGATATCTACTTCATGTATAGTCAACGACAAAAGTAGCTTAACCAATAATTCTTATCTGTTGATCACTATAGCTGTTAAACCGATCACAAAATCATAAACAAAACACGAAATATATTAACTTATTGGTCCTTGGGGATTCTAAAATGACTTGTACATACATTGCTGTGGCACATGCATTGGGATGTAAAAAAGAATAATAAATATTGTTGTGCTAATCAACTTTTGTTGTTGACTGTACTTTGTACTTACACTGGAATGAAGCTTTGTTAATTCATCTTAAAAAGGATTATTTTAATTATGAGAAAATTTTTGAAAGCTAGTAATTAAAGTGTGTTTACTCAGTGTTTATCACGTTTTTATTTATTTTAACACTTCCCCATTTTAGGCACTTATCATAATAATCATTTGTGTAAATGACATAAAATAATTGCAGATAACATTTACTATAACAAATATTAATTTTCCATATGTCCACTATATAGAGATTTGTAGGAGATTTTTTCCTTTGCTGGCAACATTACGCACACGCCGTTGTATCGGTACACGGCAATCGGAGTCACACGCACACATTGAAAGTGTCATTTGGCTTCACGTGTTTATTCTACATGTTCCGTCCCTTTTATCTACTTAATGCAGGCCACACCGCGGCCTTAGCAGGCGTTCCCCTCGCTCACATGATTATGACCTATAGGTCATAAGTTAGAAATAGAACAAATTGGCGTCTTGACAACTTACTAGACTAGATCTAGTTGCGCGGCTATTGTCATCCCCAAAAATGCCAACCTGCTCAGTTTTTTGTTGCAAAAAAAGGTCAGGCACATCTAGTTTACAAAAAGATGGTATTACCTTCCATAGGTAAATATTTTTAATCAAATAATAATACAAATTTCTTTGTTTATAATAATCAAAGTCTCATTATTTCGGATTTTTCTATTAACACGAAGTCGGTCGTTTCATACAATTCGCAAATCAGTCAAACATGTCAAACGACTGACATGGGTGTTGCCATGGCAACAAATACACAGTTATAGTGTCTGTATCGGAGTGATGTACCAAGTTAGGTATCGATAAAATACCTTGAAAATGCAAAGAGGTGCAATATAAATTACTGGTTTGAATATTATTTAAATTACGTAGGTTTGTATATTATGATATTGATTTTAATAAAGGTTTTGATAAGTTTAATAGGTATAATATTGAGTCTTGTTGTATATTTTTTTTATCATACTTAATAATTACATTACCTAATAAATACTTCGACGATATTTTTGTTCATTTATTTATTACAGGTTTCCGAAAGATCCGAGAGTAAGGGAATTATGGATATTGTTTTGTAACAACAGACGTACCTGGATGCCTCCTAGAGCTGGTGTCATTTGCTCGGAACACTTCAAGATCTTTGATTTTCGAGTGTTGGTGAATGTGAATTTCTCTACATGTGAATTTCCTTTTAATATTTTATCGTAGACTAGCTGTTGCCCGCAGCAACATCCGAGTGGAATAGTTTTTCAGATCCAGATTTCCATGTAGGGAATAGGTATCCCGTTACCGTGTTTCACGTTAACGGGATACCTATTCCCTACATATATCATCTTATCTTAAGATATGCACGCCTACTAGCTGTTGGAGAATGGGAGTCAGGGTTATGGATCCAGGCACTCCCATCGCCCAACATCGGTACAATGTTGGACGAGACAACCTTCCGCATTGTCACTTGCCTTCGGCTGGGTACACCTTGTGTATCCCCGCATCATTGCACCTGTGGAGCAGCCGTCGATAATCTGGGACACCATGGTCTTTCTTGTAGCAGAAGCGCAGGTTGTATACCTCGGCACGCAATTCTAAACGACATAATTCGTAGGACTCTTTCCACCGCAGGTCTTCCGGCCGTACGTTTTTTTTTTTATATATTTGGTTCGCCAAATTGACGCCGTCCGCCTGGTGGTAAGTCGTGACGACGTCTAGCGATTGTGGGCCACTCTCACAGCACGCAATACTATAGAGAGTGGCCCTCAACTTGACGACCTACGGATGTGCCTCTTCACGCTCCGCTTAAAGAACCCAGGATTATATGTGGGATAACACGTGCACAGGCAGGGCGTTCCAGGCCACTATCGTTCGACAGAGAAACGAACGTTTAAAACGTTCGGTTCTCGCGAACATGCTATCCACTGTGTGGGAGTGGCATCTCTACCCGGCACGAGTTGTTCGGGATCGGAAGGAAGAGGGTGAGATCAGATTGAAGAGCTCTTCAGAACACTCGCCGTTGTAAATACGGTAGAATGCGGCCAAGGAAGCTATTGTTCGGCGCAGAGCTAGCGGCTCAAGGCTTCCCGTTACCTCCGGACAATCTATAATACGGATAGCCCGTCGCTGCATAGCGTCGAGAGCGTCCAGCAGATACTTCGCGGAGCCGTCCCAGAGGTGAGAGCAGTATTCGACGCAGGGTCTAATCTGCGTCTTGTACAGCAGACACCTCTGGTCCGGTGTAAAGAATCTCTTTACCTTATTCAGTACATTAACATTAACATTATTTACATTAAGCATTTTGATTTAAAAATAAACTGTATACATAGTCCACTGTATACAGCTATAGATATACCCTGTATACAGACACTTCGATTTTATTTAGTTGTTTAGATTTATATGATGTATAGGTTTGATATAATACCTACCCTAACTTACAAATAGCAAATAAAGTCACACTTTTATAAACAACATCCACCTTGGTATCATTTTTGAAACCTGATTCTAATAGTCGATTTTGTAAAATTTATCGATAAAATGTATCGACACTGTTACATCAATAGTGGGCGGTCACTTTTGGTAGTGTCATTATAGTGTTATGATATAAAATGTATATGTATGTGTTTGTGAAAATGTTAATGTGTTATTCTTATTGTCATGTGTGAGCTTCGTAGTGGCACCCGATTGGGTTTGAGCGTCTGAGAATGTGTGCGTGTCGATGTCCCCCCCGCACCAAACATGCTAGACTTTTATGTATCGGGAAAATGCATAATGCCTTGTCCCGTCGTATACGGCGACAGCGTATACGACGACCGCGTTGGTCTATGATGCAGGCACATGTCCAGCGCATGTTTTAAATAATAAAGCGTAGATATTTATGGGAACAGAAAACATAATAAGTATTTCCTCACAGCTGCAATATGCTCTCGAACATAAGTCATCGGAGTTAGAAACATCCAGATCTACAACTTGTACAACGTACTGTTTATAATTTTTCTTTACTATCTACGTCATTAATGACGGCTATATTTTAACATGAATAATTATGAAGCATGTTGAACTGTAAACATGAATAATAACGCCATCATTATCCGAGCGTTAGTCTCATTCGAGTTCAAGATAGAATCTACCTAAGGCTCCAGACAGACGGATGGCATTTCAACTGCACTCCTGCTGCATAAAACTATATTTGAACTGCACGTCGACTGTTCAGCTAGCATTCGAACTAATAGTTTGCAGCCGGATTGCAGTTTAAAATGAATGACCTTCAAAACAAATTAGGTATGTACAAGATTTTGAGCGAAGCTATCAACCTAATCTTGAAGAGTTTTGTATTTTCTTTAAAAAAAGATATTACCTACTAGGAACCCATTCAAACTTTCAGATACATCCTTTCAAAATATTGAAAATGGCATTATAAAAATGCTAAATAGGCTTTCTTTGTAAGCTGGAACCTCAAATAGTTTCGGACAAATCCATTTATCTCTTTGTTTGTCAGACCCTGTTTTATCTCGGAGACTAATGGCAGTGAAACATGTGATCCAGTATGTTCATATTTTTTCAAAGATAAGTATTTCGGAGCAAGCCGTTGATAGGTATTATCGCCACACAGATAATGTGTGTAGTAACTTTATTACATCTTTTTATTCTTTGATTATGTGGTGATCGTGTTTAGTTACACATACATAAAAACCTACACACATCACTTACATTTCGGTACTATATCGTACTCTACATACGTTGTACTGAAACTTGAAGTTGTAAATCATGTGTGTTGAAAAACGTATATTATGACAGTTTAATAAATATTTGAGTTCAAACAGAGGTACATAGGTTACTGACCTTTTTATATTTTCAGGTAAATATTCCATGAGTAGTTACTACCACTTAACCATATGATTGATTTGGTAATTAGTGATGTATTGTTTTAAACACATGTTTTTATACACAGTCATGGTTCATGGTTTTTATGGGGTAGTTAAAGTGTCGACAGTTTTAAAGTATACTGACGCATCAATGTAAGGGCTGCGCTTTGAGTCTCCCTCACAACTGATTCAGTGTTCGTGTTGGCGAGCCCCGGTTCAGTACCTTCGGTCGACGTTCGCCTGAAACGAACGTTTGCAAAAATTTTCGTGAAAGTTACGCGCGGGTGTTGCGTACCTACCTACTGAAAATGAAATACTTAAGTGATAAAGAACAATGAATGTGGTGTACATTGTAATAACTTAACATAATAGTGTATTTAAGTTTTTTTTTTCTGGTAAGTGTAAAAGTAAGTTTACCTAAGTAGTTTCATCGTAAAAAACTAGTCAAGTTTGCAAAAAGATAATAATAATTAAGTAGTACACATATTATATTACGAGTATAAGGGGGAAAAGTTAATTAACGTTGGATATTACAACTTTTCACAGAGTTTCTTTAAATACGGGCGGTAATTACCTGTCTATTATTTTCTAATCTAGAAGTATGTACTTACAAATATTTATTTGCTAATAAATAAAAGTCTTAAATCACTATATACGTACTCGAGGAGTTCGATAACAAACGAAATACACGAGTCGTCTAAGAAAGAGCTTCGTACACTCCGCTCAGTAACAAAATATGTCTCAAGATCTATTTCCTACCTATTTACTATAATACACACAATAAGATAGAGGTACCAAAACTAAAAAAATATATAATGTCAACTAAAATACTACAAAATTAACAATGAATAGAAAATAAATCGTCCATTTTATCTCATCTTTTAATATTAGGATCCAAGGTGGTGCGGCAGAATATGAATAGGCATAGAATAGACTAGAACAAATTTTATTTAACAACATAATTCATCTTATCGAGAAGTTTCCTTTTTAGGTGACCAAAAAGGTGAAAAATATTCAAAATCAATAATTTGAACTTTGTAGTTTTTTCGGGTATTGAGTTAAATTGAGGTTGGTTAAACATAAAGTATATTCTATCAAAACTATAGGCGGGTAAAAGGCTTTGCCTGTTTTAAGCCGGGTCATATACTATACCGTGGGTACAGAAGACTAGAAAACGGGGAACTTAGGTGTCGAAGAAATCCTTTTCATAAACGTCAGCATTCCCAAAAGAAGAGCCGCATCACGCTGAATTATTTGTGCAACACCATGGTGGCTAGCTTTGCATATTATTTATAGTCTAGCACTTGGACCCCAAATAGGAAGCTAAACCACATTTCCAAACGGCTCAACTTGGCATTATGTTGTTAGTTACCTATGTTTATGTATTTACGTTGCTAGCTACTGCAGTATAGTACACTGCTGCTGGTGCAGTAGCAGTAGTAGGTACGCAGTATCAGCATATACTAATCAGCCCACATCAATCCACTGCTGGACATATGGGCATGGCCTCTCCAATGATGCGCCACCCCCTCCGTTCCGGGGTCAATTTCATCCACCCAACGCCCGCTATCCGACGAATGTCCTCGCTCCACCGAACCGAGAGTAGCAATATACGTACCTTAGTAATATAATTTCACTTTATTAAACGAAAATTTTACAGCTGACGTCAATATTCCAACCATATTCTATTTCGTTCATGAAAAAACGAATGCGTATGGCATAAACAAAATTAACGAACTGTCCTTTAATCCATCCAGCGTTTCATCTTTTGTATACCTAACTGAATTGGAACTCTCATAACGGTTCTCGAAATATTTCATTTCTCTTCAACTATTGAAAAAATGAAGCACGTCGCACGAATTCCATTTGTGTTTTCGGGTTTTTAGAATATTTTTTGAAATCCCATAATGACGTTGCCTCCATTTTTATTGGTGAGTTGGTATATTTTACTTTAAATTGATTGTTACGTGTTTTAATAACACGTAATTTAAGAGTAAAATGTATAATTTCATGAAACGAAATGTGTAGGTACCGTAAAAAGTCAGTAAGTAGGTATCCTCTACTCATCATCCACCGAGCCTTTTCACAACGTAGTTGGGGTCGGCTTTCCAGTCTAACTGCGATTTGGCTGAACTTCGATATTTCACGTGAAGCGACTACAATCTGACCTCCACAACCTATGGGCGATATTGAAGTTCTGTAGTTAAGCCGGTCGGATTTTTGATTTAGGGCTCCAAGTACCCCTAACGATTGCCATAGATGTTCGTATGACAACCGGGACCGACGCACGGTTTAACGCTAGCGCTACTATAACTATTAATTTGTCAACTGCTATTTCAGTGATCAAATTATATCAGCAGACGAGATGATCAAATTATAATAAAGTACATACCAACCTATGACAATTCCCTATTCTGTGGCTATGCTACGGTTATGGGTATGATGAGCGTTTCTCTGTCTATTCATCAAAATGAAGACTACTAGCTTTTATAGTAATTATACCTAAGGAATTTTCTGATTCCCTATTGCCACAAGAATAAGTTAGATAGTGGCTTACCTATAATGTGCTAGTGTTGGAAATGGCCATCTTATGTGCCAATTTTTATGCCAATCTGTTGAACGGGTTACCTTTGATTGAATGACTACATGTAGGTACACAAACCTTAAGGTAATATTTTCGGGTTATTGAATGAGTAATGGAAACGTGATAATAAATTGGCGGTATTGGGTAGGTACGTTATAATACCTTTTTCTTTTAAATATTTATACGAGTAGGTACATTAATATAGATACCCGCTGTAATATATTATCTGAAAAATAAAGTACAATTTTTTGGACACTCTCAATGGGTTTGGAGTTTGGACAATTTCCTGACAGTAACACAGGATACTTTTTAACCCGGTAATTTGATCTCGTTGTGGAAATTATTCCACGGAATTTAATATTAAAATATAACGCTGTGTACCTATCTTATTTCAGTAATTACTTATTTTATCCGAATGCTTAAAAGGGATGGAATATATTTTTTTGAAGCAATATATTGGCGACTAGCAGCGCGTCACGGTTACGCCTGACCTTTTATCTATTGTCCGACAGAACTTGCTCTTTCTACGCACATGCACGAGGTACACCTAGTTGCAGAATTATAAAACATCACACAGTAATAATGACTACATTCTCGTAGAAAAAAATAACTGCTTGATTGTGTGTCATTTAGACACTACACAGACACAATGCAATACAAATTTTACTTGTACTCAGGCATAGAAAATATACCGTTGGGGCCAACGGCGAATGTTATAGCAATCTGTCATTGGTTCCTGACGAGAGATCTGTCTGAATGAGGTAACTGACTACCGTCTGCCATAACATTGAAATAATTGAAATTTGGTGTTCATTTTGTGTATATTTTCTTGTACAGCTTGGAATACGATGTTATAATTCTACTGCCAATATTTTATGTCTGCTATTCTCTCATAAAGTTTGTAGAAAATGTGTGTAAGTAGGTATAGCTCTTTTATGTTATTCTACGGAAATTAACACAAATTTTAATTACGGATATGCACAGGTACCTACATCCCTTTTGTGCCTGATGTTTGCAGTTTAGATAGCTGTCCTTTTAAATGTACCTATATAGAAGAAGTGTTAGAATCCAACAAGCATTTAACATTATCACCCAAAATGTGAAATAAATTCTCGAAAGTACCGTCAAAACCACTAAATACTGGTTTGGTTTTGGTTTATAATAATAAAGATTGGTATTGGTTTATAATAATATTGGTTTGGTTCCAATATGTTCTCCTGAGGGATCAAATTATTCAACCAAATACGAAGATTATGTACTTACTAGTTATGTCGTAACCAGTCTTCAATCTATCATGATAGTCGCGCAGATGCGACCTTAATGTTAGAAATATTCGCAATAAGTCTTCCTTCAAATGTCAGAGATCAAGATGAAATATATTTTAGTCTGAATTTACAGATTATGTTTTGATCTTCAGGCTTCAAGTGGAAGTAAAATTTTTCAAGAACTAAAATATTGTAGGTAGACATTACAAGTGCACCGCTATGCGATCACACGCCTCGTAAGTATGTCGTCTTCGTATAGAGTCTTTGGCTACATTCACACATTAGTGTGCATTAGTCCACACGACACAGTGGAACGTTGCTTGCGTTTATTTGCTGGCTCACTGCATTTGTGGTGGACCGTAATATGATGTGCGCCGTAACCTCTGAGCGTCCGAAAGAACGTTTAATTAAGAATCATGAGATTTCCACTGGTTGTATAGTCTGTATAATTTTCTTTCTTTTTTGCTACACAAGTATGTATTTAGACTTAAGTATTACCCTGTCCGAATCTCTATTAATCTATTGGGCATGTTCTCTAAAGTATACCTACTCGTATTAGTATTTTCATACGAACTATATTTAATTGTATTTATTTGTGACACAAATTACGCTAACACGCAAACTCCACAGAAACATTAATGTTTAACATTCTGGAATAGTGTCGATAGTTCCATTACCTCGCGTGTTTCTGATTACTGATGTTAAAGTATAACCACGCGTTAAATCCGATAATTCCCGATGTGAATGGGCGAGGAATGTATTTAATATAATATATCTATTTATAGAATGTTATACTTACATAAACTGTTTCGAATAATTAGGACGACGATTATGAATGAAAATGTATATTTTTCTAAGCAATGAAGTTTGCGAAGGTTTCACAAATAATTTTGCAATACTTACGTATAAATCGCAGAAAAGATAGTCTGAGCTGTACTTAAACCAGCGACTATTCCCTTTTTAGAAGGAACGTTCTGCCAACTGACCAAGACACTACTAAGTACTCCTCTAAGGTCCTCGAGGTCTACCTCGTAATTTGCGATTATACTTAATACATAATTTTGCGACTTCAGCGTCAATACGTTACGTACGACAAGTTTATCGATGATCATTATAGCACTTAACGGATTTAGTGTAAATAATGTGCCCTATCCAAGGCATAAGTAAACCTATGTATTATGTCAGACAATTCCCTTATGTTCACTTGTTTTTAAATTACGTAATTAATACGCCTGCGGCTGCAAGGTGTTTAAATTTCTATTTACTAAGGTACCTACATAATGTATTTAAAATCAGTTGATTTCATTAAATATTCAAATAGGTACGTAAATTTTATTAAGGGTCCAGAGTACTCCAGAGTTACCCTCACTACTGTAAATATTTGACACTGCGTTAGGAATAATTCGCGGACCATTGAAGAGTTAAAGCTAATTAAACTGATGACGAATGTCCATTAATGTATTAGGTTTCTTATTGTAGTAATGTGAATGTAGTTTATTGACGGATACCTATAATTTTTGGCATATTGCCCGTCTATCTGGTTACAAAATAATATGTCGATCATTGAATGTCGAACACTGTGTTATTGAAAGCGTAATAGTCGTTATAGTTAGAGAAGCTGTATGCACTATTTGGTATAGGGTACAGTGTAGAGTTTTCCTTCTCTAAACATGTGTTCTTGTATATTTCTAAATACATACTAAATATACAAAGAAAACACCCAAACTCCAAAACAAACATTTAACTTTGTAGATCACACAAATATTTGATTCGATCCGGGCGCGCGGCATTCCTCTGGAGTGTGTCGGATCGATCCAGACGATCAATGTCTGCACACTGCAGAGTGCGCCATGCCTACCCTGGCACTTAGTAGTAGGTATTTGTAGATGACCATAACTCAGCAGTGACAAGAATGCCAACCTTGGTAGCTGCATGGTTGTTTTAGGTTAAAAATTTGTCTTAATCATAATTCTTATAGATTACTGAACATATACATAATAAACAATAACATATGAAGCAATATTGATTTGAACTTGGTTAATAATAACCAAGTTCAAATCAATATTGCTTCATATGTCCAAAATGTATGACGATAGCCCAGTTAATTGAATATTTCATAATTTAAAATGAGGTCAGTAAGATTGACTCACCCTGACTCCTTGAAATCCTATTGAAAACCGGCGCCGGTGGTCAGATGCTGTTATTACACAAACACACTTCACTTTGAACAGTTTTTGGATTGTTAAATTATTTAATATTGATTATTTTGTGGAGAAAAATAGTTTGAACGTCTCAAAGATGGCGAACGTAGAATGACTTATAAAAGAGGAGACCACGGTATATCAAGAGTTGATATCAAGTCATAAGCACCGGTTTCCAAAAACTTAACAATATAGTTTTGACGTTAGAACTTTTAAATGTATGTACGAGTATCTATTACTCTGGCTGGGTTTGAGTTATTTTATCCCGCATCTTTGGGGTCGGGTTTTATCCCGCGTCGGTGAGTGAATCTTCTAGCCTGCTTCTGTAAGAACGGCGGGTGGCTAGCCCGTCGTCTTTAGGCGCAGATCATGGAGTTCGATGATCTTGGGCGCAGATGAGTTTTTTATTTAAGAATCCGTTTGCGAGATATTTAAGTTTAAAGCGCATTTTTTGTTAACGCAATGCGTCCCCCTCCCCCCCCTTCTTAAATCTAAACGGCTATCTAAAGGATCTAACGGAATCTGAAAAAAATAATGATGGTAGTCCAACTTTGAAGGAAAACTAAAACGGACTGGATGACGTTGTTAGTTTAGGAGTTTAGGAGTTTACGGAACCCTTTAAAAGCTAAACGGCTAGCTCGAAAAATCTGAATAAAATCACGATTGTAGTCCATATAAAGAATTATGAAGAAAGAATTATAAAATATATACTATGCGTGGCCCGACACGCACTTGGGCGGTTTTTTTCAGAAATGTATAATGTACGACTATTATGATTATAATTATACCCGCCGTTGCTTTACTTCGATTTTCTTTAGGTAGGTAGGTACTTACTATAACGATACGAACTTATATAACGATGTCTTGACAAGTTAAACTTAAACAAAAATAAGTGTGAGACTGTTTTGTTATTTTTAAAAAGTACATATTTAGTGTTATTTTTGGTAAACAATTCGTTTCTTTTCGTAAATAGGCTACAGTTTTTAGAAATATTGTATCTGTCGAGAGACATTTGTCTTACCCGAAAGGGTTGGATACTAGAGGGTATTTGGCATTCCTTGCACTGTTAATTGTCTATTGGGACGACCGATTCGAAAATAAATCAAGTGAGACTATTATTGTAGAAAACTAAACATTTATCCATACGAACGTTCGTCTTTATAATAAATTTAGAATTAAATTACTACAGAAAACCAGTGTATTTATTTGAATTAGAGCTAAGTGAATCAAATCTATTTATTTATTTACAAAACTGAACTTAGTAGGTTGTGTAACCTGTATAAAAGGTTACAATATTATGTGAATAGGTTTAGAGCTAAACTAAGTTCCTAAATGTTCCTAAATGTTACACAAAAAGTGGAAAACTATTAGGCACATTCTATATAATTATAACCAACTACGTCAATGTCACTTCAGTCGCTGGTACCTATAATATTCGGGAACTGTATTGAATTCGATTGAAATTCTAAGCCTTAGACTTAGGCTCTCGGGCATATAAAATTAAAATGTATACGTACGTGGTCTCAATTATATCTGGACAAAAGCTTCTTCTTATAGTAAATAAGATTTTTGGCTTTTGTCTAGAATAGTCGAGAAATGGTTGATACAGACTTAACAACAGTACTCTCTCCTTTACTTTTTTCCATTTTCATCAACTCTGCTGTTCGAGTTATCTCCTGTAACTTCCATCTCTATGCAGACGACTTGCATCTGTATCGACATTTTGCTTTAAACGAATTTAGAACTGCCATTGCAGCCTTAAATAGAGACCTCGCGGCTATTAATCAGTGGGCTTGTTCGTATGGCCTTCACATTAATCCCAACAAATCGCAGGCCATGATTATTGGAAGTAGGCAGATGCGTAGTGGGTTAGATATGGCTTTGTTTCCACCAATTGTATTGGATAACTCTACCATTCCGTATACTGAAGTCGCCAAAAACCTCGGGGTCTTAATCGATTGCAATTTGACGTGGAACGCTCATGTAGGCGAAGTGAGTAAAAAGGTCCATTTCACCTTCCACACTCTCAAGTGTCTTCAAAGCTTCTTGCCCTTGGATATCAAAATTTCTCTTGCGCAGACGTTAATTCAACCCATCCTGGACTATGCGGATGCCTGCTACCTGGATGCCACCGAGGAGCTCCTAAATAAACTTGAGCGCTTGCAAAATCTATGTATCCGATTCATATACAATTTACGTAAATTCGATCACGTCTCACAATATCGCAAGAAACTCAAGTGGCTCCCGATCCGTCTTCGTAGAGATGCTCGGATATTGTGTTTGCTGTTTAACGTTCTACACAATCCTTCCTATCCGTCCTACCTACGGGAGCGTTTCTCATACATGAACGCACCCGATGCCCCGTGTAGGTCACATCTCCAATATCGCCTTACCTGTCCCTCTCACAAATCCGATTTCTATTCCTACTCATTTACTGTTCATGCGGTCAGGCTGTGGAACTCGCTCCCGCCGAACATACAACGCTGCAACACTATTTTTACATTTAAAAGGAAAGTGAAGGAACACTATCTCTCCTCTCTGTCTGTATTAATATATATTTATATATATTAATATATAATAATATATATTTGTATATATGTATTTTCATGTATATATTTTGTACCTATATATTATTATTATAACCTAATCTGTAAATATCTATATATATGTATTTGTGTAATATAGATCCACCTACGTGCACATAAGACTTATTCTACCAAGCATTTCCTTCCCCTGGCCCACTGGAAGAGATTTCTTATGAAATAAGTGGTGCCTTTGTACTCAATCTATCCTTATTGTTCATCTTCTTCTTATTTTATTTTTCATGTGTGTACATAAATAAATAAATAAATAAATAAAAATAAACAGTCTGAAGTTATAACTAAGTATGCATGCTAGTTCTGAATGCCAGTAGTTAGCGGCTGGATGACGTTCATACGGATTCAGGAATCCGTACCTAAGTCTATGAGTACGGTACACGTGCGGTGATCCAAACTGATCCCAAAATAAATCACAGTGTAATCTTAGTGTTAAGTTAGGTAACTAACATTATGTTTTCCAAACATCCGCTGGCGAACGGGCTTATCCTTACGAGGGCGTACCCAGGACGTCAGGCAATAAACGTTAAAGCGACCATTCATAACTACAATGATCTACAACAAATATCGAGATAAAACCAAGCAATTTAAATATACTAGGTCGCCGCAGTCGCGAAACGTACCGTTACGCTGCAGCATATATTTAAGCGAAGCGAGTTTAAATTCAAAATTCTGGCATCGTATTAACCTGGGTAATTCTGTAAGCTTTTGATGAGTGCAAGAAAATCCGAAATCGGCCGAGTATTCGCCGAGAAACAATTTAACATAAATCGTTTGAAAAATAATTTGAGTCACCCGTTGAGAGCTCCGCTCGCCTTCGGCTCGCTTCGCTCAATCAACTAATGGAAAGTCTAAAACATACACATAAAGAATTCCAAATTAATCGCCAAGGGGTAAACGCAATTATTACATCCGCCTTTTGTCAATAACTTCGTTTGAACCACGTATCTAATAGGAGGGCGAGCCTATAACCTTATCCGTGCATTTTGCCGTCCAAAACTAGCACTATCTACTCGGAGGTAAATTTAATATGGTTATTCCAACCAGGTTCCAGTCCGTATTGTTTGAGAATAACATTTGTGCCTTATAATTCCAGTACTGCAAATAATTGTTAAGCACTGATATTAAAATAAGTAACTTTGTCCGGTGACCTTCTCCCTTTTTAAACTCGTTCTCTGGCTATAGATAACACTGGTACATGCAGACATTTTCAGGGTACGGTTTCAGTTAGTAACAAATGATAGTGATTTTTTTTAAATAATAATTCAGTAATATTTCATATGGTAGGTAGGTTTTGATATAAATACCTATTGGAATGAATACGGCTGGGAGCTATAATCTCCAGATAAAGCAATATTTAATGTCGGTATTTACATGTTGTCTTTGTTTCCTCTCATAAAATACGTTTGTGTCATAGCCTAGCCTAAAGCGTAATTTTTTCGGTACGGTACGCGGGTGATTTTCTATATACATATTTGTGAATGTCGTAAAATAAAATAAATAAAATAACGTTAATTTTTGTTAACAGGCAGCCTTGTCATCTAAGAAATCATTAATACTATAATAAGCTTTATGGCACAATTTACGTTTTATTAGTTTTTTAAATTTATTAACAGATAAATTTGCTATTTCGGTTGTCAATGTATTGTACATTCGAATAAAGTTCCCCGCAAAAGAATTACTCACTTTATGAAGCCTAAATTTAGGAACAGCCAGTTTATCCTTATTTCTTAAGTTTAGATTATGATTATCACTATTTTTCACAAATTTACTTTTGTTCTTGTGGGTATACAATAAAATTTCATAAATATACTGTGAATACACTGTAAGGATGTTAATATGCTTAAACTTATCTCTTAATGACTCCCGAGACCCCATTCCATAGATAGTCCGGACAGCCCTCTTCTGCAACACAAAGATGCATTCAATATCGGCAGCGTTACCTCACAGTAGTATGCCATATGCCATGATACTGTGGAAGTAGCTGAAGTAGACAAGACGCGCCGTTTTAATGTCTGTAAGTTGTCGGATCTTTTTGACAGCATAGGCTGCTGAACTAAGCCTGGCCGAAATTTTCCCAATATGAGGCCCCCATTGCAATTTGGAGTCTAACGCTATGCCCAGAAAGACAGTGTCATCGACCAATTCTATTATATCATCCCTAACCTTAACACTGGTTTTAACAAGTCTTACATTAGGTAAGGTGAATCTTACACATTTAGTTTTATTTTCATTTAATAATAAATTATTAGCACAAAACCAGTGGACTATCCTAGAGAGGGCAATGTTTACATCGTCAAGTTCGCGCTGTCCACGCTTAACTTTAAATATTAAAGAAGTGTCATCAGCAAACAAAACTACCTCGTGGTCGTCTCATATGAGGTGAGGGAGATCATTAATATATACTAGAAAAAGAAAAGGGCCCAAAATTGAACCCTGCGGTACCCCCATTGCTACAGGAGAACCAGGTGACTGTTTACCATTGATCACTACTTTCTGGACCCTATCACTTAAGTAAGAATTGACGAAATTCAAGACCGTCCCCCGGATTCCGTAATGATCAACTTTCTTAATTAAAGTCTGGTGTTCAACGCAATCGAAGGCCTTAGATAAGTCACAGAATACACCATAAGCATCATATGACTCATCCCAGGCCCTGTATATACACTCTAATAATTTAATTCCGGCATCAGTGGTGGACCGACCACGAGTGAAACCGAATTGTTTTGTATGTAATAGTTTATTAACGTTAAAGTAATTTTGCATTTGATTAAGCATAATTTTTTCAAAAATTTTACTAAATGTAGGTAGTACAGAAATGGGACGGAAATTGGACGGATCTGAAGTACTACCCGATTTAAACAAGGGAATTAATTTACTAGATTTCATTAAATCAGGGAACACACCACTATCAACACAATTATTAAATATTATTACTTGTTCAGGAGCAACCATTTCAATAAAAGAATTTACTAAATACACAGAGATGCCCCAAAGGTCAGCTGTTTTCTTGATATTTAAAGATTTAAAAGTTTTTAAGATGGTGTTTATGTTAACTTTACTGAATTTAAATATAACGTTACAACAAGGAATGTTTGCTTTTAACAAAGATTCTGCAATGGGGGTTGAAGAGCCTAGGGTTTTTTTATATCGTCTAAACATAACTACAACATCGTATAAACATAACTAAAATGAGTACGTAGTACCACGGGTAAGTAGTGAGATAATTCTTTTAGAATCTCTACCTTATTTCGTTGCTTTCGTTTGATAAAAGTCTTGCTGCCTCACAGTTGCATAATTTTTTATTTTTTTTATTTAATTTAATTTAAACTTTTATTTTAGGCATCTTAGACTAGTTACAGATCTTGTAAAACTAATCTACGGCCCATAGATATATAGTATATATACCTTAAAACTAAGAATACATATGAATATTACCCGACATCAAAGCCCATAATAATAATTACCAAATAATAAATAATAAATTCCTGTGTGTCTGTTGATCGGTTTGTCTCGCAGCCTGCCCCGGAACCGCCGGAACATCACACCCACAGAACAGTTACAAGAGAACTGTTCTGTGATCAAGACGTATAATATATTATTTATGCTAATAACGGGTAGGCAGAAAGAGGTTGCCAAATTTTGACACCAGAGGCGACACCGGTCAGGTTTATTAGTAACAGTTTTATCCTATAACCGTAAACCTCATTTTAAACTTTAATTGATTAATGTGAATATTAAAATTAAAAATAGTGCTTCGACTGTTTTGTTTTCAAATTCTCATTTTTAACTTCAACTATCGATATTTTTGAAGCATCATAGATAAGTAAGTACTTAGTATTCGTCACGAAGAAAACGGGTGACACTTTTCATCTGTCTACAATGGTTCATCTAAGGATTAATGTCATCATAATCTGTTGAAAAATTCTGTGATATTTAAATTTGACCCTCGACTCGCAGGTTTAATGAGTTTATAAGTGGTGTAAACACCAATAATTAAATATTTATCATGATAATTGCTCGTTAAATCATGCTTTTTATGAATTCCCCAAGGCAATAAAGGAAGGATTATTAACGAGAAAATTTAAACCTTCAGCTTTTTCTTTTAATAACTTTGGAAACTTCAACTGAGAAAATAATTTATTGTACTTAAATCGCTTTTGGTTTTAATTTCAGAGCAGAAACTCTTCAACTCTTCGTCTTTCGTTTTTACCATTAATATTATAAAAGCTGTGAAATAGTTGTTATTCTTACTAACTCAACGGAAGTTAGTTCCTCAAACATAAAATATTGTATAAGCAAAATAGTTTAATTTATGTACTGTTTCCTTGGCAGAAATCGGTATAGATTTATAACCATTTTATGAGTCTGGGCGTGCTGTAAATGCTCGTTATTAGCAGATGTAAGGTTTGACACATAATACGAGTATCATTGCACCATTATACAGGGTGTTACGTAAGGGTTATATCATCCCGAAGACACCCCCATCAGCTGATCGCCCAGAACGCCCTTTGATATATTTCGACCGCGAAACAAAAAAAAAGGTTCATCATAAAAAAAGTTATATGCCTTATTTCAAATCAAAACAAACGTGTCCCAACACTAGTGCTTGACGTACTTACTAATAGACAATGGTGGGAAGGGCGGGAAGCGGCGTCAAACACGACGGAGTCGGTGTCCTTTGACGGCGTCCAATAGTAGGAAATTTCAAACGGCGCGACCTTGATGCGAAACAGAGACAAAATGTTCCAACCAGGAGAGAGAGAGTAGGTTTTTCACAGACGCGCTTTATTTGTACTACTTATTTGATGTCAATGACCGAATCACCTGATTTTAGCTAGTGTTGTTCAAACAAGAGTGTTTTATTCGGTAATAATGTTTTTTTTCAGGATGATTTTTTTTTCACATATATCGAAACAGGTTCTGATTGACCAGCTGATGGGGCTGTCTTCGGGTTGATATAACCCTTACGTAACACTCTGTATACCTAATAACTTACATACCTTCGGCAATAAGCTATACCGTCAGGGACACCAGTAAGGTAATACAATACAAATACTCTTTATTGTACACAACAAGGAAACATACATTTAGGAGACACAACTTAAAGACAGTACAAAAGTCGGCTTTATCGCTAAAAGCGAATTTTTCCAGACAATCTTTGGATGGATAGCGAGTTAAATAAATTAAAAGGGTAGTGAAGAAAAATAAAGCTTAGTAAATAATAAAATAAAGATAAGACAGAGTAGGATAACAATATAAATGCACTAATAAACTTACCTAGGTAGTAATAATATCGTAGGAAAAGATGGAATACTTACATAAATCTGATGTGAAGTAGCAAAGCATTCCACAAACGAACCGCCCTGACTATGAAAGATTTGTATGCGTAAGTAGACGAGAGTGTTGGAATTTATAGTATCAAATTTGCCGATGACCTCAAAGATTTTGAATGTGTGGTAATGTACTCGTAACTACAATATAAATAGCTGTGATAGTCTAACCATTTATTTCACCTTTATCGACCACAAATCAAAGTAACTCGCACAAGCGTTAACTTCACGAACTTTAAGATCGACTTAGGTAATTCTATTACCATAATACGACGTAACTTTTCTACCAGAAATCCACTAAGAAACTACTTTGAAACCTCGTTAGAATCTTCTGTAGTTAAGTTTTAAAGTAATTAGTTTCTTGATGTGATATAACTTTAAACTGCAGATTCTTGGATACCTAATCAACAAAACGAAACCATTGCAGAATACGTACTAATAGTCAGGGCCGTCTTTAGACTTTTGGGGGCCCTGGGCATGGTAGGATAATGGGGCCCCTATTTTTTTTAAGTACTTAAAGTCGCATCGCCCCCTACGTTCATTGCCGATCGTCCAAGGAAGAACTCCTGTGGCACCGACGGACTTTGGCCACCTACATGGCCTGTGTCGCGAAGTTGGGTCGGGTGTTGTCACGCATAAGGAGACGGCCACGTTCTACCTACTGCCACTGGAGACCATGGTTCGAAGCATGGTCTCCAGCGAGAGGGTAACCACACCCAGATCCATGACGAGGTCCCGGTGCTTATACGGCTTAATGGATTTCGACAAATTTGGTCCCAAATAAAAGGTACCTACCTATTTATAAAAGGAATTTATCTCCTGAGTGATATACGGTAGGTACATAAAATGTGAGCAAAAGGTATATACGGGCTTTTTGGCGTCAAATATTTTAAAATATTTAATTACTTTTTTTGTGATGTGACCATTATTCATATTTATTTATTTAATCTTGGAACAGAAGTACGTAATATACATATTATCTCCAAGATGTCACAGGACCTAAAAGCTCGAATATTCTACCTATACAGGAATGCAGATTACAATTACCTATCTCAGACACTAAACTATCGTAGATACTTAATAGCACTACATACCTAATTCAAATTATAATAAAACTTTCAATAGAGCGAGAGCTGGTAGACATTTTAAGGGAGCTGTTTGAAATTTTAAAGTTTGTCGCAGGAAGTAGGGGCCTCTAACCATCGCGGGGCCCTGGGCAAGTGCCCATTGTACTCAATGGGAAAGATGGGCTTGCTAATAGTGGCAAAATGTTTATATATGAAGTTTTGTAGTATTAATAGACTACACACTCGTTATCTAAGGCAAATATACAAATAAACGTTTTGTATCCGGAAAAGTAATAGCACTGGTAGTCTATCAGGAACAATTTTTTTGGGCCTGTCGTGTTAGTTGAATTATTTTAAACTAGGTGGCGTTACGGGTAATGGTTCATAATATTTAAACAATATCTTTCGTTTTAGTCAGGAATTCCATTCTAGGATAATATATCTATATTTTAAAAGTTTTTCTACGATTAAATAAGTACCAGTTTTCGGGTCTTTAAAACTCCAATTTAAGTTTTTTTAATAAAATGTCATCACAGCGCCACGGTACACGTGTCGGCTAGAATAGGTACTGCTATAAATTTGGCTGGCGATGGTTTGTCATCAATAACTCTTGCTAAAGCACAGATAGATGTCGCTGATATTAAAATTGAATAAGCCCTCTGGTTACGTAACTTTTGCACAATAGGATAATATTATTATAATATAGATATACATTTTCACCTATTGATACCTATTTATATTTATTTTGAAGCAACTTAATAATAGAAACCTACATACTTGTCTTGAATAAAAAAAAATAACAAGAAAAAACTGGCCAAAAAAGAACAAAAAACTATATAGTCAAATTGAGAACCTCCTCCTTTTTAGAAGTCAGTTCAGAATATAAAGAATTTGTTAACAAAAACAAAAACTAATTTCCTAGGATTTGAACCCGGATCATCTTTGATGTTTGCAGTATGTTAAATATTATATTCAGTACAATGGTAAGTAAAATTTTTTTTAAGAAAAAACTTTTTAGCATTAATTAATAGCATTAATTTTTCGCAGAATCAAAAGGACAACAAAACGTCGACAATTGTTTCGCCTCTAAACGAGGCATTATCGCTGTTCTCTCTGAGACAGTCTTCAGAACGGAAAGATCGGTCTTGCGTGGAAATGGAGCAATTCATAGTAGTATGCGTGTATAAACCTGGAACCTCGCCCTTTTGCGAATTTGAGGAACTTATTGACAAAGTTCTATGTAAACTTGGAAAAACTAATAAGTACCTAATAGTTTGTGGTGATTTTAATGTCGATTTACTTCTTAATACGCCTATGAGTTATAATATTTTAAATTTATTTAAATCACACAATCTTACAAACTTATTTTTGGAGCCTACTAGATATTGTGCTACAATAGCCACTTGCCTGGATAATATATACAGCGATATGTTGCCAGAAAGTAAAAGTATTATAAAAAAGCTAGATTCAGACCATTGTGGGCAAATAGCATCTTTTAAAATCACTAAAGAAAAAGTTATAAAACGTAAAATATTATGTAGACCAATAACTGGTGACCGCTTGTAACGTATGAGGGTTGGACTTTGCAATAAAATTCCATTCTTAGACACTGGTTTAGATCCAAATGTAATGTATAAATTATTTTTTGATTCTTTTTACAACGAGTTCAACTCCATATTCAAGTCTAAGGAGGTCATGATTAGTGATAGTCCTACTTTCAGTGAATGGGCCACTGAGGGTATACACAAAAGTAGACAAAAACTTTATGAACTATACTCAGAAAGACAGCTTAATAGATCAGTTGAATTTCTAGATTATGTTAAAACTTATTCAAAAAAGTTTAAAGCAGATTGTTTAGCAGCTAAATCAAAATATATAAGTGATAAAATTCTCAATAGTGCAGACAAAGTTAAATCTACTTGAAAAATTATAAACGCGGAAAGAGGTCAACAAAAATTAAATGATAATAATTTTAAACTTAATATAAATGGTAAAATAACAACATCAGACTTCGAGGTCGAATTTGAAATTTTTTTCTCCCGAATTCCTGTAGATTTGACAAAAACCCTAGGCCCTTCAACCCCCATTGCAGAATCTTTGTTAAAAGCATACGTTCCTTGTTGTAACGTTATATTTAAATTCAGTAAAGTTAACATAAACACCATCTTAAAAACTTTTAAATCTTTAAATATCAAGAAAACAGCTGACCTCTGGGGCATCTCTGTGTATTTAGTAAATTCTTTTATTGAAATGGTTGCTCCTGAACTAGTAATAATATTTAATAATTGTGTTGATAGTGGTGTGTTCCCTGATTTAATGAAATCTAGTAAATTAATTCCCCTGTTTAAATCGGGTTGTACTTCAGATCCGTCCAATTTCCGTCCCATTTCTGTACTACCTACATTTAGTAAAATTTTTGAAAAAATTATGCTTAATCAAATGCAAAATCACTTTAACGTTAATAAACTATTGAATACAAAACAATTCGGTTTCACTCGTGGTCGGTCCACCACTGATTTAAATTATTAGAGTGTATATACAGGGCCTGGGATGAGTCATATGATGCTTATGGTGTATTCTGTGACTTATCTAAGGCCTTCGATTGCGTTCAACACCAGACTTTAATTAAGAAAGTTGATCATTACGGAATCCGGGGGACGGCCTTGAATTTCGTCAATTCTTACTTAAGTGATAGGGTCCAGAAAGTAGTGATCAATGGTAAACAGTCACCTGGTTCTCCTGTAGCAATGGGGTACCGCAGGGTTCAATTTTGGGACCTTTTCTTTATCTAGTATATATTAATGATCTCCCTCACCTCATAAGAGACGACCACGAGGTAGTTTTGTTTGCTGATGACACTTTTTTAATATTTAAAGTTAAACGTAAAACAGCGCGAACTTGACGATGTAAACATTGCCCTCTCTAGGATAGTCCACTGGTTTTGTGCTAATAATTTATTATTAAATGAAAATAAAACTAAATGTGTAAGATTCACCTTACCTAATGTAAGACTTGTTAAAACCAGTGTTAAGGTTAGGGATGATGTAATAGAATTGGTCGATGACAATGTCTTTCTGGGCATAACGTTAGACTCCAAATTGCAATGGGGGCCTCATATCGGGAAAATTTCGGCCAGGCTTAGTTCAGCAGCCTATGCTGTCATAAAGATCCGACAACTTACAGACATTAAAACGGCGCGTCTTGTCTACTTCTGCTACTTCCACAGTATCATGACATATGGCACACTACTGTGGGGTAACGCTGCCGATATTGAATGCATCTTTGTGTTGCAGAAGAGGGCTGTCCGGACTATCTATGGAATGGGGTTTCGGGAGTCATTAAGAGATAAGTTTAAGCATATTAACATCCTTACAGTGTATTCACAGTATATTTATGAAATTTTATTGTATACCCACAAGAACAAAAGTAAATTTGTGAAAAATAGTGAAAATCATAATCTTAACTTAAGAAATAAGGATAAACTGGCTGTTCCTAAATTT
Source organism: Nudaria mundana (assembly GCA_963556515.1). Lineage (NCBI taxonomy): Eukaryota > Metazoa > Arthropoda > Insecta > Lepidoptera > Erebidae > Nudaria > Nudaria mundana. Next base: position 12,186,811 of record OY748291.1, read on the forward strand.
AGGCTTCATAAAGTGAGTAATTCTTTTGCGGGGAACTTTATTCGAATGTACAATACATTGACAACCGAAATAGCAAATTTATCTGTTAATAAATTTATAAAACTAATAAAACGTAAATTGTGCCATAAAGCTTATTATAGTATTAATGATTTCTTAGATGACAAGGCTGCCTGGTTGTAACACGAATTGTTCCTTTCTAAATAACTCTGTATTAGATTTAAGATGAAACATTTTGGAAAAAAGCCGAACTGAGTTTCTTGAGGGCTCTTCTCAGTCTCGTTGCATTTTGGAACCCTCGGTAGAGTCACACCAACTTTTGACGAATCTAAATAATTTTCTAAAAATTTCAAAGATAATAAACGTTATTTTATTTTATTTTATTTTGGTCCCATTCTGACAATTATTTGGTCCCAGGTCGAGTTGTTGAGTCAATTTTTGACGGCTTTATTTTTCCAAGGGCGTAAGCAGAGATATATTTGCCCAGTTTTCGCCACATACTACACCGATTTTGAAGGTTTATAAATATGTAACTACTTAGCCTAGGTAGGATAGGTAGCTAAAGTAAAAGTAGCTAGGGGTAGCTCTCAGGGAAAGTACCTACTTTCCAAACCAACCTCATCTGCCGCACGACCGATCAACAGACGTGGCTGTTCTGACAAACATAAAAGTTCGTGGAAATTACTGGCTAGGTAGGTAGCTACCTATATTGTCCGTGTCGGTGTCGACCGTGTCGAGCGCGTGCCACTGCCGAGTGCCTAGATGCCGAGTTTGAGTTGTTCGCGCGTTGTGCGTTTCGTTCATGTACTTTTTTGGTTGACTTACATACTAAGTGACGCTCTCGGCTCTGCCCGCGTGGAATGACTTATTGATTGACGATGTTCTTTTCGTTTTAGCCGATTTAGAGGAAACAAAGTCAATTTGCACACATACATACAAACAGGGTAAGCAGAGGTGCATATACACCCACAAATTGCCAGTAATTTGTTGATCCCACGTACCTAATATGGGCAAGCCTATTGCCGTTGCCGGGTACTATAGAAAATCCATAACTACTCTGTAATTTAAGCCAGGACAGATGTTACATACATACATACATACCTACAACTAATAATAATCTTAGCAGTTCGAGCTTAGTGTCCTTATTCTGTCTGTAAAAACTGCAAGAATAGACTAGTATAGACAGATAAAAAGGCAGACAAAAGTAATAAATAAAAATACATTGCCCTGTTTTATTAATTATTAATTTTATTTATCGCCTACTCTTAATTTTACCTCGCTGCGTCATTCATTCCTAATTAGTCTCATCACTTACCAGCTTAATTTACTTAAATTAATAATTATTATAATATAATATATTTATAATATAATATAATATATATAATATAATATATATAATATTAATTACACGATTTGTACTTAACATTTTATTAATTACTAGTGGTCGCCCGTGATTTCGTCCGCGTGGTGATTTGGATTTTTTCTCTTTCCCGTCGCGCCGCGTCATATTTTGAACAATTCACACAATATCTTTATAAATTGTAGCCTATGTGTTATTCTGATGTATAAGCTATATTATTGTAAAGTTTCATCAAAATCCGTTCAGTAGTTTTTACGTGAAACAGTAACAACATCCATACATACAAACTTTCGCATTTGTAATATTAGTAGGATATAGAGGTTTTTTTTTTAATTCCGCGGTCCAAGGCCACGGCCGCTCTAACGTCCGTTGCCGGGCGTCTCTGGTTACAAGCAGAAAGTATTTCCAGTGGCGCCCGGCGGAAGGATATAAAGGTAGCCTATTTTCAACCGAATTCCAAAAAAGGAGGAGTTAAGGTGTTTGTTACCTCATATCTTTTGACTGGGAGAACAGATTTAGAAAATTATTGTGTGTGGTATTATTGTAGTGGTCCAATTTCATTTTGGTCCCATTTCGGTAATTTGAAGTCCGACCGACGTTTTGTAGAGTAAATTTTTTGAAGTGCTTTATTTTTCCAAGGGCGTGAGCAGAAATATTTTATATGCACAGTTTTCGCCACATACTGTACCTATCTTCTATACTTATAATAAATCTGTAGAAGTGAAAATTCTGTACATTGAAAATATCAAATAAATTAATGGCAGGGGGTGTTACTAGACCGACACCGAACCCAAAAATGTGATTAAAAAAAATTTTGTCTGTCTGTCTGTCTGTTTGTTCAGGCATCACGCAAAAGCTACCGGTTTGATTACGATGAAACTTGGTATAATTATTCTTTAATATCCTGGGCACCACGCTGGGTACTTATTATCCCGGAAAAGTATATACAATAAAAAACAAACTTAATTTTGCGGTTCGATCCCTAGACCCGATTACTGTAATAAGTTTATCGTAGGTTACGTCACCCGCAGTGGAGTTCACTAAGGGGCGCTGCACACGACTAAGATACTACTAGGTATGCAATGCATGCTGCTGCTGCAAAAAACTGAGCGAAGTGTTAAATTTTCGAACGACAACGATTTATGAGATTTTTTTTGTTATGTCCGATTTTCAATTTTTATGTTCTAAACCACCATCACGCCACACGTTATCACTGTGGTAAGTTTGAAGGAGATCGGTTCAGGCGTTTAGGAGATATAAATACATGAGTCGCCTAAGATTGAGCTTCGCTCAATAATATTTTATCTTAAGATACGATATCGCTCAACAGCTATACATAATAAATCAGTAACTGGTGATCAAGAAAGCTATAACACGCAGGCGGAGCTGCGGGCAACAGCTAGTATACAATAAATCAGTAACTGGTGATCAAGAAGGCTATAACACGCAGGCGGAGCTGCGGGCAACAGCTAGTTATTAAATAAGATTTTAATGAATGATGATGATATTATTATGCTAAGCGAATACTGAAACGGGAATACACAACCGTAGTATACCTACCTACTTACAACATATTTATAGGTAAGTACCTACTTATATGTTTAAATAAGAAAATCAACAAGCTCAGACACGATGGCTTTATCATAAAATTATTGAATCTCCTCCACCTTCTATTATGTAAGTAGGTACTTATTACCATTTTATTTTATCAAGACAAATGAAAAGTCCAAATGTGGGTAATAATAACTAATAATAATCTCCTCTCCAATGAACTCTGATAAGAAGTTAAAATACTGCCATCTATTAGGAAATTATCGGGACAATAGAAACTTTTCATTCATGGGGGATTATAACATAAAATACTGCCATCTATTATATATTTTTCGCACACATAATATACCGCCATCTATTTACAAATTTCTAATCTTATCGCACCACTTGAGACCACGACCTTTCCAACGGTGTGCCACACTTGACTGTGCGACTCTTAGTTTAGGAGGAGAAGCGGCTTCACTGGCGTATTATATATATAGATTTGTTCAGTTATAACATATAATTGAATGGGTAATTCAATTATAAGTTATAACTGAACAAACCTTTGAGTTTGATGGATAAAATATTGTACTAGAAACCCATCAATGTTTTTAAAAGACCTATGTAATGATACCCCATACGATGAGATAGACACGAAGAAAAATATCAATCCCACCTTATTTGTAGGGAAGGTACCCCAAAAAAAATATAATTTTATTTTGGCACTTTGTCGGCATAGTAAATAGACATATCCATGCAAAGTTACATATGTCTAGCACTAACCGTTTGGAAGGAAAGCCGAGGATGGACGGACAGACGGACAGACGGACGGACGGACATGACGAAACTTGAACTACGGAACCCTAAAAAGTGAGTGCAAATGAGTCTGTATCTTCATAACTACCGACAATAATAGTAGGTCTAGGTAAATTAAATAACTGGTTCAATTATTACCCAACCCTGTTCAACATCGAAGGCGAAATTAACTCTGTTTTTGTTGAAATCAATTTTGGTTGAAATCACAACAATTCGTGATTGTTGGGAAAATTTGTGTACATAGTAGAGAGGGTGATACTGCAATGCAACATTCAATATTCATAGCACATTGGTCCAAGGCATCCAAGGTCTACGCTATTTGTATTCTTCACAATAAATGCATACCTATACGAGTATAAAGAGCCTATTCTACCTACATCATGCAGGGTGAGGCTTGAATTCATGATGTAAATGCACGCTGCGAATATAATGATTACTTCGTTTGTGAACAATAACCAGTGCTATGTTATTTACATGAAAATAGGCTCAGCAGTGAGCTCCCATTGTAATTGAAAATATTATTATAATTTCTGGAAATAATATGCAAAAAACACGACTTGAAACCTGAATAACCATTAAATTGTTATTAAAGTACGTTACGAGGGTTGACTCTTGGTGTGTTATTTTTTAATTAAGTTTCTTTATCTCATTCGCACCACCTTGCATCACACAGGACCCAAGCACAAAATAAAATACAGATTAGAAAAAACAAAATATGACTGAAGGGGTAAAACTTAAAACACAATGGTCCTTCACATACGACGTATGCCACGCGACGTGGGAAACAGCGACACACTGGTCCTTCGTCTAACGACATCTAACGTTTACATTATCTACGCGCTATGACACTTTAAACGTGTGTGACAGCGTCGTACGCATGGGATAGCATGGGAACACGCGAATCAGGCGCGGTGACGCGTAAGACAGCGTGGTGAATGACCAGTGTGTTCGTTACCATACAAATTGAATAGGGCAGATTCAGTTCAGATGTGTGGTGTACGTCGCATATGAAGGATAAGTTTGTTTGTTTTTACGTTTCCAAGTTTTTCATAACAAACTTCAGCAAAACATAAATATTATTTTAACTCGGTGGGTGGAATAGTTTTCCTATCAGGACAACAATAACATGCCTAGATTTTCCACTATCATCGTGCTTAACTTTTATCACAGTCGTTCCGGCTGTTGTTTCGTGAGTCTTGAACCGTCAAACTTTACAATTTAATATTATGTAGAGATAAGAGAGGGGCTGTGATTTTAAACGGAAATTATTAGATAATTATGTGTGTAATGATGGGAACTTTATTTACAATAGAGATTACAATAAACGTGTCTTTGAAGGGATTAGTCAGAAAAATAAATTCCAAGGATTTCGTTGCATGGTAAGGAAGGTAAGTATTTGCTGTCAATTGCTGGTACCTACTTGGTGAAACTTCCTTCACATATTTATGTAAGTACCGAGGTAGGTAATGAACAAACAAATCTATAATTTAGAAATAACATGGCATTAGCTAACCGATATTCCGACATCCTCAGCTCGGTTGTTGATGTGCTAGAGCGCCTAGAGCAAGCGTTTTGATTCACATCTTCTGGACCTTCTGTGAATACCTTGTTGTAGAACAGAACAAACAAATTGAAATTATTATGTACCTACTTAAGTAGGTATTTCATATTTCAATTGTAGTTATTCCAAATTTGCGCTGATTACTTAATATCTGAAGCGTGAGTAATAAATCTAGACCGCTTGATATTAGGATTCAAATGGGCGATATAAAATTGATGTCATTACTCATTTTGATTTTCATAGAGAACCAATAATAAGAATAATAAGACTTAAAAGATTATATTCTCTCTATAGTATATCTAGTTATATAACTGTGCAAACAGTTTTAACTTAATTTAAGTATAATAGGTATTAATTTCATTTTTAGTAGTACCTAGGCCCTATTCTGTCAACAATGTCTAGAAAAAATAAATAAAAATAAAGTGCATGTCGCGCAACGCATAAAATAGGATTCTGTCAATGATTTTAAATACAATGGATTTTGGATCATCGCTCAAAAGTGTCCGAACTAAAAGAGAAACAAAACGCTAAAAGAGAAACAATCGCGCGCCAGTCTTGATTTTGACAACTGAACGACAACACGTTGCACAATGCCGTACTGTATTGTAAAAACGTGTAAAAACTACGAAAAAAAAGCAAATTGAAGACGGTGTATCATATTTTCAGTAAATAAGCTTTTGTTTTATTATTTGCAATTTATTATTTCACTTAAAATACAGTATTTCGTCGATAATAAATTAAAAGACAAAAGTAAATATTGCAATCCAGTCCAATACCGAAGTACCTATCTGTCTCTTTCGAACTCATCCCAAGCTCAGTAAAAAGAAAGAGACCATTTCATTTTCACTGAATAATGTACTAACAAAATGACCATTCAGATTTATTCGGATTACCGATAGCGATGAAACTATTTGGAACAAAGATTATAGTGGAGACGCCTTGGCTCTTTATGATTTTTTTTTCGTTATATGAACCAACATCTATTTCAGTTTTCCTCGGGATCCAGTACACTGTGCACAATGGAAAAATATTATTGCCCTAGCACGGCGAGAAGAATATTTTGATCCAAAAAATAACAATCTTGTTTGTTCGGCTCATTTTATGGTCATAACAAAAAGAGGTCCGATCTTTATGAAACTTGTACAAGAATCCCTTGATTGAATGGAGGAGATAAGCCCAAAAATGTTTTTAATTTTCACAGGGTATCATTGTTTTGTCATAAATATAATTACACATGTCATTTTATTTCGTGTATGTACTGTTATTTTCTTTTTATTTGGATTCTCGGTAATGTATTCCCACGGGAATCGGGGCCGAGATAACTATATCTCGCGGGCGGAGTCACGGTGATCAGCTAGTAGCCAATAATTTCGTATCCCAAAAATTAACCATAAGATAAAAATAAATTAATGATGCGCAGTTTTAGCAACTAATTCAGTCACTTGAAACACGGCTATCTTGTAGTAGACGTAGCGACATAGCGTTATGAAAATAGTAATGAAAGCGGAAGAACTTTGACACCCGCAAGAAGTTTGGCATTTATAATATTATAATTAGTTAAATTCATTAATTCCCTTTTTGTTATTCATACACTACAGTTACTTATTATGAAACTGACTCGAAAAAAAAATCTTTGTCAGTCGTTAATTAGTTTTTCAGCTTATTTCGTCTAACATAAACAAGTAATTACAATTTATAAGATTATGGAATTTTTTGTAGTCTTACATTAATTATTACGCCTACGTAGGTACATATCATGGAATCCTTAAAAGACTTTAACAAAATAAACCTACTCCATTGTTTCTATGTTCACGTAGTTCAAGTATAAGCTGCATAAGGTGAATTAGTCAGGCGGACAGATAGAAGCTACGTAATGCGATAAATTAGTGCAAACAAAAGTGAACACTATTCCGTTGAATCAAGGTTTAAATTTTAATATGAAATTTGTTTATATCTATGTATGCCTATGTATAATGTATAGGTCGACTGGGGACATTATTTTCTTGCGATTTGTTCTAGATCCTATGTCCGTTGTATTATAAGGTCTTTGGATTCTGTAGTCATGCATAATAGACTCTAGAATTCCTTATAGTTCCTTTAAAGTGAGAGAACTTTAAAGGAACTCTCTCTTTAAAGGATCTTTATTTTTTTAGATTTATGACTCAGCCGTTTAGTTTTTAGAGAAGGGAACACCGAACTTTTACAAAAAATTTGGTTTAAAGTTGAACATCTTGCAACCCGATTCTTAAATCAAAAATTTGTCTAAGCAATTTCTCAATTCACGTGTGGATTTACAACACGTGGAAGTACAACAAAACAACTGTACATATCAAAATAAGATTTAAAATATGTATTTGGTAAGTTTAAAGTTTATTTAATATTTTATCCAAGTGAAATAACTTACAAATTGTAAACAACAATGAGAACCAGACACCGACCGCCAGACTACAGGGTGTCTTTATTGTCTAGTACCAGTTCCTTACTTTAATTTGCTCGAAATACGTTTTCGTATTCCTCCATACATTTCACACAGTTCCCTGACGTTACCGCTAGGGGCGCTGGTATGAAATGTATGGGGAATACGAAAACGTATTTCGAGCAAATTAACGTAAGGAACTGGTACTAGACACACTGTAATGGAGATAAGAAAACTTCTGAAATAAGTATCTTGAGGTAATATTACCAATTTGAATTAATAAAAGCATAAAAAAAAGATTGTAAAATAATATTGATAGTCTAAAAGAAAAAAGAAAGAAAGAAAGAATATTTTTTATTGTTGCATCACTTAACACTCTTACACTCAACGTTACACAAAGAAAAGTATAACTTATCTGTGGTCATGATGCCTACAGACGTAAAATTGACGTAACGTTATTAATATTAACGTTTGAAACTTATTTCGTTAAATCTAATTTCGCTGATCTCTTATTATTTTATACATATACCCTGTTATCGGATATCAGCTTCCTGTATTATAATGTCAGCCTGAGTTAAATTTAAACATGCCTTAAAAACGGTTACCTATAGAGTTACGAGCTATAACGATTTATAATAGTGGTATACAGAGTTCTACCTAGGCGATACTGACTATAAAGCACAATAATCCATTAAAGATAGAGGCATCAATCACATACCTAATAGTAAACACGACTTTTACACAAATAATAATGAAATTTTATTTGATCATCTTCGTTCATATTAGGTAAATAAAACCTTTATGCTAGATTTTCATAAATTGACAAGTGTCTAGAAAAAATGTATAGGAAAAGTCATAAAAATGTTAGTGTAATAAAAATGTGTGGTTTTAGCATAAACTTATATGTATTATACATATAAGTCAATGGGTTTTAGTCATAGAATGTAGATAAGGATTTGATTGTGTTTACTAGGATAAATAGGGTTTTTTTTGTATGAGGGCTTTAACACACCTCCGCATAATGACGAAGCCTTTTACAATCAAGTTTTTTTTTTTTCTTTATTGGGACATTTAACAGTTACACGTTATGACTTAATATATCTTAATACAATGTTAAACACTTGGGTAAACGTATAACCCACACTAATGTCCACGGATGTGGCAGAAAAAAAACCAATTGTGAGTGAGAATTATACACAGGTAAGTGCAAGAAACAAGAACAAAGTATAAATATGATGTATCTTATAAGTGTAATTTTGTGAATCTAATTATTTGCCAAAATATCGCGTGTTAATCTTTTAAAGCTAAACAGGGAAACGGTTTTGGTTGAATATATATAATTATGCAAAGAGCCTCACGGGCTTGTATTTATTAATACTTTGTCTTTATTTGTTTTACTAATCATGCGTTTTAATTTTATTCTAATTTATTATTTTACGATTTATAATAAATATTTTGATCACTGTGCATTTATATTAAAAAGTTGTTTTTGTTCTTGTTCTGCTTGAATATACATATATATATATATTGAATAAATTTATTAATAAAATGCCAAAATTAATGATGCTTGAAGATATTAATGCATAATATTACATCTAATATTGGTAACAATATCTATCACCTTCCACCATTTCGTTTACGTACAGTGCTGATTATCTTGTGCATATACTATGCAAGGAATTCTGTTCTTAAGTACTTTAATAAATGGTGTAAATTTTGCCTTTCTAATGTTACGTTAAAACTATTCTCAAAATTGCATTTATCGTGCATTTGCACAGGGCAGTCCAAAATGAGATGTATAACTGTTTCGTCAACGTCTGGGTAGCAGGCGCACGACGCCCTTGCCCTACACTTGAAACGCGCCAAGTATTCGGCAAACCCGCCGTGCCCCGTCAACAACTGGGTAGTACCGGCGACAGGCATCCTGCGGACGATACTATACGCTTCCACTGCACAGGGCAGAAAAAGGTTGGTGACGGAGGCGGTCGTACCTTCTTTGTACCGCTGATTCCATTTGCGAAGCGTGTCCTGACGCTGGACACGCTTCACGAATGAAACCGGGTACAAACCATAGTCCGGTGCTTTCTTCAGTCTCGGCGCCGCCTCCTTGGCGAGTACGTCGGCTCGCTCATTGCCCCCCAGACCTGCGTGGGCCTTGACCCAGAATAAGGATATCTCCTTACTCTGGGCCATGCCTAGTCGAATGGCGGATCTGGTTTCCACTGCAAGGGTATGGAGGGCATGGCGGTTAATCACCGTCAGTAGCGCGGCTCTGCTATTACTGAAGATACCGAACGTGGCCGCGCCTCGCTTGAGGATTTACTGGGCCGCTCTGCACAACGCCAAGATCTCGACCTGGTAGACGGTACAGTGCCGGGCGAGAGCAAGTTTGAGGGCCTTCGTTTCGGCCGCACTATTCCAATAGGATAGAGCCGCACCGACCCGGCCCTCAATCTTGCTCCCGTCGGTAAATATTCGCACGTCAAAAGTGTTCGCGGTTTCTAATTGTTCCTCGTCTACCAGGTCCGTAAACTCGAGGATCGTCGTCAAATAAAGATAAGTTTACATATATTTAAAACTTGTACGATCTTACCAAATATGGCTTGGTAAAGGGGGGAGCACGTCGTTTGGGGAAGGTGAGTGCTGACATGTCGAAAGGTGGCCACCTTAAACCTACAACTAAGTATTCGGACTCTTCTAACTAAGGATTCGGTGTCGGTCTCACGCAGATCAGGTGTTTATTTGTTGAGTTGTGATGAATGTGGTTTGAAGTATGTGGGACAGACTGGCAGGTCCTTCGATAGTAGATATAAAGAACATAGAGCGGCGTCCCGCAATGCTTGGCCTGATAAGTCTCTCTTCGCGAAGCATCTTCTTGACACTGGTCATTCCTTGAACAATAGTAACACTTTTAAAGTTTTACGTTTATGTGAGAAAGGGTTCAAGTTAAGTGTTTGGGAAAGGCTAGAAATAATTAGAAGAGATGCGGACACCTTACTCAACGAACAAGTAGATTTTCACACATCTCCCTTACTTAATCTATTTACGAACAGACAGACACATTAATTGTTGTTGGTTGTGTGTGTCATTTGGGTTTCTACGCAACTTACGAAAATATAGTAATTAAATCAAACAGATAAGGTCAAGTATTGGTGAATACCTATTTTTGGAACTTAGTTAGCATGATCTGAGGTTTCTACCCACATTAGTTATTGTAAAGAATCCTACATCGCGATAATGAAATTTGCACGCGTTTACTTATAAGCAAAAACGTTCCAACCACGAATTTTGCTGTTCTCTCTGAGACAGTCTTGATAATGCCTCGTTTAGAGGCGAAACAATTGTCGATGTTTTGTTGTCCTTTTGATTCTGCGAAAAATTAATGCTATTATATGAATTTAAAAGGTTTTTTCTTAAAAACATTTTACTTACCATTGTTTTGTCATGGATTTTCGCCAAGTAACGCCTGTTTCTATCCAATATCTACAACTAAGTCACAAATCTCGGTCGCCTGCGATGTATTCCTCACTTTATCACACAATTGCTTAGTATTAGATCTCGCGAGTTCTTGAATTTAGCCAACATGACATCACCCTTATATTCATGACTTTATTATAAAACCAAACGACCAAGAATACGAAAGAAAAATAGATTTTTGTGATATTAAAGATAAACACTGAATGTTAATGGGGGTTGACGCAGTGGGGTTGACGGCGTCCGCCATCAACTTTAACCGTAAACTTTTGTTCAGAGACTCAGTAATACGATATTCAAACAACTTTGAAATTGAAAGTCTTTTGCAAATAGAGACAATGTGCATCATTGACATCTTGTTATTTCAATATTATCTCGTTACCTGATTGTGTTGAGTAAGTACTTTATTTAATTAGTTTATTTATCTGTCTTTAGCAATTTATTTATCTGTCATGATTGTAAAATGAAACATGTCAGCAAATTATACCGGGGTTGTTGTACTTTGGTGCACCCAGAGACTTGGGATGGCGCTCGCTTCGCTCTATATCTATGGGTGCACCCACTTTACTTTTGATGATGAACTTAAATCTTGAAGCCCAAGTCAACCTTACTTGCATGTGGTGCACCTGCCGATTACCAGACGAGACATGCATAAATGTTCCCGGTAAGCGGCAATAGGCTCGCTATTTCTTTTTTATTTATTTACAAAGTTACAATGCAAGTTATTTTTATAGGTATACTAGCTGACCCCGCGAACTTCGTACCGCCTAACAGTCAATGAATGTCGTGTTACTTTTTAGCTGAACTAATTTAGGCTTTGATGAACGTAAAACAATGATACAAAATAATATATTTATATAGATAGAAACAAAAAAGTATTTAATTATGATGAATGATGATGAAAACATACATACAGAATGAGAATAAAAATAAAAAAAAATAAAAAATAATAATTAAGTACTTCAAACTCATGTCAGAAAAAAATTATTGAAAACTATGTTGTGCAGATTGGAAAAAAAAAACTCGGATTAATTCATTAATAGGATTTTCATTCAAGCACTTTGTGGTAAACGACATTCTTTGTTTTTTGGTCAGGCGCAAGAACAAATAAAGCGGATGGTTTGCCGACACGTGAGCATGCCACGTACAATTGACCATGAGAAAATCATGCATTTTCTAGATTGAGGCCACAAATAGTCAAGGAGTCAGACCCTGTGATTTGTTGATCGTCATGGCGAAGGCAAGACGAATCGGGAATTGAATTCGTTTAAACTCAAAGGGCATATCCGTTGGGATCATCGGAATCCTTGGAATAAGAACTTCCTCATCTTTACATTTTCCTTTAAGTATCGACGCGTGAATCACATTGCTCATCAGTTTTCTTATCACCAAACGCGTTCCATTACACAGTTTTGGTTGGTTTAAATTTCTAAGCATCATCATTTGCTCTTGATCGAAGATATGTGTTACCTCATGTGCGGCAGTTTGTTAGTTAGGTTAGGAATGCCAGCGCCAGATCGCGGAATGAATGACGCATTTAATAGAGAATTGGAACGTGAACGTGAATATGATCCACATGAACTAATCCAATCAGTTCAAACGAATGTACCTCTGTTGAATCCTAAGCAGAGGGAAGTCTATGATACACTGATTAATGCAATTGATGATGGAAATGGCGGCTTATTTTTTTTGGATGCCCCCGGTGGAACTGGGAAGATATTCCTCATGTCATTGATTTTGGCTACTGTACGTGCGAGATCCGAAATTGCGGTAGCAATTGCTTCTTCTGGAATAGCGGCCACATTGTTAGACGGATGCCGTACAGCTCACTCAGCGTTAAAATTGCCATTAAACCTTCAAACTACTGAACAACCGACATGTAACATTTCGAAACACTCCGCAATGGCCAAAGTTTTAGTAGCATCAAAAATCATCATATGGGACGAATGCACAATGGCGCACAAACGCGCATTGGAAGCACTAGACCGAAGATTAAAAGATCTGCGCAATGACTCGAGATGTTTTGGTGGTGCAATGATTTTATTATCTGGCGATTTCCGACAAACACTACCAGTTATTCCAAGATCTACTGCTGCCGACGAAATAAACACTTGCCTCAAAGCATCAAATCTGTGGCGATATGTAAAGAAACTTCAACTGTCTGTAAATATGAGAGTTGCATTGTTGAACGATCTATCTGCTGATGATTTCTCGAAGCAATTGCTGACTATCGGTAATGGCCGTGTTCATGTTGACAAATCGAGCGGTTTGATTTCATTTCCTCCAAATTTTTGCAATTTCGTATCATCAAAAGACGAGCTTATCAACAAAGTATTCCCGGATATCATTGCTAACCACAAAAATACTAAATGGTTAAGTGAGCGAGCAATTTTGGCCGCTAAAAATAAAGATGTAGATGACCTCAATTTTATAATTCAAAATCAAATCGTAGGTACTCTGTATTCATTCAAATCTATCGACTGTGTAACAAACGAAGAAGAAGCCACTAATTATCCAACTGAATTTTTAAACTCCTTGGATGTGCCTGGTTTACCACCGCACAATTTAAAACTTAAAGTTGGCTCGGTAGTCATCATGCTTAGAAATTTAAACCAACCAAAACTGTGTAATGGAACGCGTTTGGTGATAAGAAAACTGATGAGCAATGTGATTCACGCGTCGATACTTAAAGGAAAATGTAAAGATGAGGAAGTTCTTATTCCAAGGATTCCGATGATCCCAACGGATATGCCCTTTGAGTTTAAACGAATTCAATTCCCGATTCGTCTTGCCTTCGCCATGACGATCAACAAATCACAGGGCCTGACTCCTTGACTATTTGTGGCCTCAATCTAGAAAATGCATGTTTTTCTCATGGTCAATTGTACGTGGCATGCTCACGTGTCGGCAAACCATCCGCTTTATTTGTTCTTGCGCCTGACCAAAAAACAAAGAATGTCGTTTACCACAAAGTGCTTGAATGAAAATCCTATTAATGAATTAATCCGAGTTTTTTTTTTCCAATCTGCACAACATAGTTTTCAATAATTTTTTTCTGACATGAGTTTGAAGTACTTAATTATTATTTTTTATTTTTTTTTATTTTTATTCTCATTCTGTATGTATGTTTTCATCATCATTCATCATAATTAAATACTTTTTTGTTTCTATCTATATAAATATATTATTTTGTATCATTGTTTTACGTTCATCAAAGCCTAAATTAGTTCAGCTAAAAAGTAACACGACATTCATTGACTGTTAGGCGGTACGAAGTTCGCGGGGTCAGCTAGTATACCTATAAAAATAACTTGCATTGTAACTTTGTAAATAAATAAAAAAGAAATAGCGAGCCTATTGCCGCTTACCGGGAACATTTATGCATGTCTCGTCTGGTAATCGGCAGGTGCACCACATGCAAGTAAGGTTGACTTGGGCTTCAAGATTTAAGTTCATCATCAAAAGTAAAGTGGGTGCACCCATAGATATAGAGCGAAGCGAGCGCCATCCCAAGTCTCTGGGTGCACCAAAGTACAACAACCCCGGTATAATTTGCTGACATGTTTCATTTTACAATCATGACAGATAAATAAATTGCTAAAGACAGATAAATAAACTAATTAAATAAAGTACTTACTCAACACAATCAGGTAACGAGATAATATTGAAATAACAAGATGTCAATGATGCACATTGTCTCTATTTGCAAAAGACTTTCAATTTCAAAGTTGTTTGAATATCGTATTACTGAGTCTCTGAACAAAAGTTTACGGTTAAAGTTGATGGCGGACGCCGTCAACCCCACTGCGTCAACCCCCATTAACATTCAGTGTTTATCTTTAATATCACAAAAATCTATTTTTCTTTCGTATTCTTGGTCGTTTGGTTTTTAATAATAAAGTCATGAATATAAGGGTGATGTCATGTTGGCTAAATTCAAGAACTCGCGAGATCTAATACTAAGCAATTGTGTGATAAAGTGAGGAATACATCGCAGGCGACCGAGATTTGTGACTTAGTTGTAGGTTTAAGGTGGCCACCTTTCGACATGTCAGCACTCACCTTCCCCAAACGACGTGCTCCCCCCTTTACCAAGCCATATTTGGTAAGATCGTACAAGTTTTAAATATATGTAAACTTATCTTTATTTGACGACGATCCTCGAGTTTACGGACCTGGTAGACGAGGAACAATTAGAAACCGCGAACACTTTTGACGTGCGAATATTTACCGACGGGAGCAAGATTGAGGGCCGGGTCGGTGCGGCGCTATCCTATTGGAATAGTGCGGCCGAAACGAAGGCCCTCAAACTTGCTCTCGCCCGGCACTGTACCGTCTACCAGGCCGAAATCTTGGCGTTGTGCAGAGCGGCCCAGTAAATCCTCAAGCGAGGCGCGGCCACGTTCGGTATCTTCAGTAATAGCAGAGCCGCGCTACTGACGGTGATTAACCGCCATGCCCTCCATACCCTTGCAGTGGAAACCAGATCCGCCATTCGACTAGGCATGGCCCAGAGTAAGGAGATATCCTTATTCTGGGTCAAGGCCCACGCAGGGCTGGGGGGCAATGAGCGAGCCGACGTACTCGCCAAGGAGGCGGCGCTGAGACTGAAGAAAGCACCGGACTATGGTTTGTACCCGGTTTCATTCGTGAAGCGTGTCCAGCGTCAGGACACGCTAGCTCAGCGCCGAACAATAGCTTCCTTGGCCGCATTCTACCGTATTTACCACGGCGAGTGTTCTGAAGAGCTCTTCAATCTGATCCCACCCTCTTCCTTCCGATCCCGAACAACGCGTGCCGGGCAGAGATGCCACCCCCACACAGTGGATAGCATGTTCGCGAGAACCGAACGTTTTAAACGTTCGTTTCTCTGCCGAACGATAGTGGCCTGGAACGCACTGCCTGTGCACGTGTTTCCTCCCACATATAACCCTGGGTTCTTTAAGCGGAGCGTGAAGAGGCACATCAGTAGGTCGTCAAGTTGAGGGCCACTCTCTATAGTATTGTGCGCTGTGAGAGTGGCCCGCAATCGCTAGACGTCGTCACGACATACCACCAGGCGGGCGGCGTCAATTTGACGGACCCATTATAAAAAAATAAAATAAAAAATAACGTTACAACAAGGAACGTTTGCTTTTAACAAAGATTCTGCAATGGGGGTTGAATAGCCTAGGGTTTTTGTCAAATTTACAGGAATTCGGGAGATAAAATTTTCAAATTCGTTAGCGACCTCGAAGTCTGATGTAGTTATTTTACCATTTATATTAAGTTTAAAATTATTATCATTTAATTTTTGTTGACCTCTTTCCGCGTTTATAATTTTCCAAGTAGATTTAACTTTGTCTACACTATTGAGAATTTTATCACTTATATATTTTGATTTAGCTGCTAAACAATCTGCGTTAAACTTTTTTAAATAAGTTTTAACATAATCTAGAAATTCAACTGATCTATTAATCTATTGGGTTCGCCAAATTGACGCCGCCCGCCTGGTGGAAATTCGTGACGACGTCTAGCGATTGTGGGCCACTCTCGCAGCACACAGTACTATAGAGAGTGGCCCTCAACTTGACTACCTACTGATGTGCCTCTTCACGCTCCGCTTAAAGAACCCAGGGTTATATGCTCGGTTATATACGCGGCAGAGAAAAGAACGTTTAAAACGTTCGGTTCTCGCGAACATGCTATCCAATTTTTTTTTTTTTTTTTAGATCCGCGGCCTATGGCCGCGGCCGCTCTAACGTCTGTCGCCGGGCGTCTCTGGTTACAAGCAGAACGTATTTCCATTGGCGCCCGGCGGACTTTGACCACCTCTGTGGTCTCTGCGGGGGTTGGGTCGGGATGAAAATCCCGCGTCGTTGGGGTCGGGTTTTATCCCGCGTCAGTGAGTGAATCTGGTTGCGTGCTATGGGGCAAAGGCCCCGCAGCACGCAACCCTTCTAGCCTGCTTATAAGGACGACGGGTGGCGATCCCGCCGTCCTCAGGCCCCGATCATGGAGGTCGATGGTCTTGGGCGTAGATGAGTCTGCGGCGGCCTCGCCGCTGACTACGGAACTCGGCGGGGAGGGTACGCTCCCTCTCCCTCTCAGCCGCCTCCTTCGCGAGCACGACTTGCTCGCAGAAGGATACGGCCGCGTTCCACCTACTCCCGCTGGAGACCATGGCTTGAAGCATGGTCTCCAGCGAGAGGGTATCCACGCCCAGACCCACTACGAGGTCCCGGCGCTGACTCACCCACGCTAAGCACTCCACCAACGTGTGGCGTGCGGTGTCGTCGTCGGAAACCTCGCAGTGTTGACACCGGGGTGTGACCTCACGACGGATGCGAAACAGATAGCTACCGAAGCATCCATGCCCGGTAACGATCTGCGTCGCACGATACGTGAGGTCACCATGCTGCCTCTGCAGCCAATCGTCCATGATCGGTCTCACCGCCGCGATGATGGTGGTATCCCACTTGGGTTGCTCAAGTCGCACCCTCCATGACTCCATGAGATCCTGGCGGAGTTGGGACCGCTGGTCATCGATTTCTCGAGACGGAGGCCTGTGGTCCCGCTCCAGCGCCTCCTTGCGCCATTGGAACAGTGACGCAAGGGCTCTCGCTTCCAGGTCCCATTGAGGGGTCCCGGCTAGGAGACATGCAGCCTCTCCGGAGATCGTGCGGTAGCCCCTTATTGTTTTGACGGCCAAGGTCCTCAACGGTCTATTAAGGAGCGTTGAGTTGTTGGCCGTCAAACGCGCCGCCCATACGGGATAGGGCCATACTCCGCACGATCCCGGGTACAGTCTCCTGCAGGAAGCGTTGGGTCCCTTTAGGTTGGGCATCAGTCGCGAAAGCGCGACCGATGCCTGTGTCACCTTGGGGACCAAACTTCGGAAATGTGGTCCGAAGTTCCATCGGCTTTCAAGTACGATCCCTAGATACTTCATCGAGGGGTTGATGCCGATGCTAACGCCTCCCACATTTATGCTGGAACCTTCAGGTGGACCGTTCCGAGGTCTGTGAAAACACAGAACCTCGGACTTGTGCAAGGCCACCTCCAGTCCCAGTTGCCGTATCCGACCCACGACTTAAGCAACACCCGTCGTGACCTTGAGTGCTGCCTCCTGGTACGTTGCACCCCGCGCCGTGACGAGGATATCGTCGGCGTAGCACGTGACGCCGACGCCCTCAGGCAATGCACCCCGCAGCACCCAGTCGTAGCCGATGTTCCACAGAAGCGGCCCCAGGACCGACCCCTGCGGAACACCGCATGACACATCTCGCCGAGCTAGCCCGAGCCAGCTGGGGAAAGCTATGGCCTCTCTGAGAGATAGGCCCTGACAATACGACGGAGGTAGAGAGGCGTTTCGTGATACACGAGCGCCTCCCTAACGCAGACACCGCCACCACCACCTTTCCCTGCGAGACTGCTTCCTCCGTCAGGCTCCTGACGCGCATGATCGCGCTCACGGTGGAGCGTCCCCGACGGAAACCGTACTGGTTGTCCGCCAGGTCTGGCCCCACCGTCGAGAGATGCTCGACGAGGCGTTCCGCGATAATTCGCTCAAAGAGCTTACACACCTCGTCGAGCAACACGATCGGCCGGTATCCGGACGGTGAGTCCACCGGCCGCCCCGCCTTACGGATCAGGACCAGTTTCCCCGTCCTCCACACCTTGGGAAACTGGCCCCTTTCGAGGCATGCGCTAAAGAGCCCCATCAGTCGAGGCCCGAGTTCTCCGAGGGCCAGGACCCATGCACGGCCAGGAATTCCGTCGGGTCCGGGGGCAGTGATTTTCCGGTGTTTAAGCCGGAGTACTGCCGCACCTAGCTCCCCCACCCTGACTTCGGGTACGTCGTCTTGGCTGATGCTATCCGCGTCGGGCAGAGACGGAGCCATGCGCGGAGGGACGTGCTCCTCCGCGCTCGTCGGAAACAGGGAGCCCATGACCCGCTCCAGCTGCTGCGGCTGGAGACTCTGGGTCAGTGGGGGCGCCCTAGGTCGGAGTTTCTCCCTGACCTGTAGGTACGGGCGCCCCCATGGGTTCTGCTGCAGGGTCTCCAGGAGCTCCTCGCGGGCCGCCGTCTTGACATGCTATCCTCTGTGTGGGAGTGGGATCTCTGCCCGGCACGCGTTGTTCGGGATCGGAAGAAAGAGGGTGGGATCAGATTGAAGAGCTCTTCAGAACAGATTACGTCACCCGCAGTGGGTTCGCTAAGGGGCGTTGCACACAGCTAAGATACTATAATATTTTAACTTAAGATACAATATCGCTCGCCATACAATTCAATGGACTATCACACACGACGTAGATGATAAATAATATTTCATATTTTCGTATCTTAAGATGATTTTTTATGGTACTCGTATAATACAGAAATAGACGATATAATAGATAAACTGGTGTAGGGCGGCTTTATGAACGCAATAAATTTCAAAACAATGGTTTTTAGAACTTTTGTCTGTTTGTCTGAATGTTTGAACACGCTAATCTCAAAAACGATTTGATTTTTTGATTTGAATTTGCGGTTTGGTTTTCAATCGCTTCATAAATAAAAAAGTTATGTAGATCTAAAGTAACACGCAGGCGGAGCTGCGGGCAACAGCTAGTAACAAATAAAGTTCCAAACGTAACAATAACAAAAACTCAGTAACAAATTACTCAAAGCAACGGCGAGTGTGACGCTGAATTGACGCTCTGACGCTACATGTCTCGCCGGACGATAGCGGGGCCCCGCGCGGGGAAGCGGGAGGAGGGTTCTTTTCGAGCCAGGTGCCATGTTAATGCGCACGGCTTGTATATTATTTATTTATATATTCATAATAATGAAATAAGATAAGCGATCCCCGGTCAACTGAGACGTGAACCCATTCCGTCCTAACACAAGCACTCTTAGCGTAACTAGGAAGTTAACAGGAATACTACTAAATCGAATTTACGATTACTACTTAGTATGTACCTATTCTTTAAAAAAAGACATGATTTGCGTTTATTGAGTGCACTCAATAAACGCAAATCATGTCTTTTTTTTCTTCGAACTTTCGAAGTTCAAATAAACCAAAACATTTGCTATGCAAATTTCACTTCAGTTGAAATATTGTGTTAGTTCTCGCGTGAAACTTTTGTAGTAGATACTGTATTGTTGGCTAATTGAAAACGTATTAATATTTTATTGGATTATTGTTGTCAAGTTTGTTTTAGAAAATAATGAACGGTATGGTATTCAGAATATAGAATTTTAAATCATACTTATTTCGTTTTAAGTGTGAAGTCAGTTGATTAATGTAGGTACCTACTGTTCGTGTTTAATATACTTAATTATTTATTCACAATAAGTACATAATTATATACTAAAAATATTTACATTAAAATCGTTTAAAAAATCCTCGGCGTCATTGCCGACTCGGAAGGTTCCCAGAATGCTATCGTGTTTAACTAATTACCTAGTATTCTTTTTAATTGTTATATTTATTTTGTAATATACAAGGAACAGGAAAAAAAACAGCTACGAAAGCTTAAACAAACTACAAACTTCACTATCTAAAATTGAAAACTAAAATAAATATGTAAATCAGGGAGTCTTAGGCAGTGCCCATAACACAGGCAGCATTCCCGCGATGAATTGCCAATGAGAGTCTTCGCTGCCTAATATTCTTAATTCTTATTTAAAACAGTATCACGTAATATTACCCAATAACTAATTATGGATAAACCTAGGATATTAAGTTAAGATAAGAGTTGGAACCAAAGAATTCTCTAGACATCGCGCATAATAAAATCCCAATAAAAGCTTTCTAAACCTTTCAATAGTAGTCTACATTACACTTTATTCCATTCGCTCTCCGTTATTAAAATTTATCCTGTCGTTCCATATAATGTTCAGTTGAGAACTTTTGGAGCAGGCGGTTTACGCTCACGTATCTGTCTACTTGTAGATGCAAACTTCTGATAAACGATTATTTCGAAAGTAAATTGGATATGATAGCAGCAGTTATAAAATGGTTGAAAGATTTTGGAACGCCATTGTAGACACGGACTGATCTCCGCAAGTCCACGTATAGTGCGCGGGTTTTTGGAACTAGTATGTACCTACTAAAAATTATTGCATTTTTTATTTTATTTTATTTATTTATTAGCATATACATAACAGCCATTTACATATAAATCGATAATGACTGCACTAGTATAAAACTGTATCGCAGTCATTAACGCCCATAAAACAAAACCTTAAGTAATCGAGGCTGTGCACTTAAGTGCGGACATATAAACAAATTTTATGTAACACAGTAATACAATGCAAAATTAAGTAAAAATGAACACAATACAACTGATGGCTTAAGAGGGGGGGGGGGGGGGGGGGGGGATCTCATTGAAGGAAGGTCTCTCTCTTTATATATGTGTGTGTGTGTGTGTGTGTGTGTGTGTGAGTGTGTGTATCAAAATATACAGGATATAAAACTAATTCACATAGCCTAAAAGTTCCTCAGTGATACCATAATCCAGCGTTAGCAGCCACATTGTGATTGAATTCTTAACCTGTATAGTGTAGTGGTCATATTGTAGATATTTAGGATCCTGTTAACTTTGTTGTAAAGTTTAGGAGCCAGCCAATGTAGGTGTCGACCTGCAAGACATGTTCGATGACGAACTAAGGAACAAACAATATCATTTCTGCGTCTACACATAACTTTCGGATCAAATAACATGTTTACGAATGTTTACGAAGAATAGCACGCTTCACAAACAGCTGTCGAACTGATAGAACTTTTGTCAACTCAAAGAGCTCCCTGGTAGGAAAACGAAATGGCTTTGAGCACATTACCTCAAGGATCAGTCTTTGGGCATGCTCCAAACGCAAAAGTTGAGTTCTGAAACTAGCCCCCCAAACAAGAATACAATAATTAAGAATGGACTGAATCAGGGCGAAATAGACAATCTTTATTGTACTGGGATCCGCAAAAGAGCGAAGAGTCCTAAAGACGTAAGTAAGTTTCCTAATTTTGGGGATAATATAATCAATATGTGGAATCCAGGTCAAGTGACAATCCAGCATAACACCAAGGTAGCGCAAACTATTAGTTTCAGTAATTGGGTCAGATGAACAGTTTATGCTGCCCGTATGGCAAGAGTGGACTCTGAATTTAAAGTTACTGGGTGGACAGGATGGTTTTGTTATTGAAAAAGGAATGTATTTTGTCTTTGATAGGTTAAGAGTCAACAGATTTTGACTAAGCCATTTAGTTACTATGCCAATAGACTCCTCAGCCGATTTACGGACTTCTTCCCAGGTCGAGCCATCAATTAACAAGACAGTATCATCGGCATACGATATAATTTTACAATGAGAGAGTTCGAGGTTGCTAAGCTCATTATCGTATACAATGAATAACGTCGGTCCGAGCACGCTGCCTTGGGGAACTCCATAGGAGACAGAGAGGTTGTAACAGTGTAAGTCAACCTTACCCACCAGCTGAATCAACGGGGAGGCCTATGAGACTCTTTAGGGTTATCCCAGGGTGCCAGTTCACATGTGAACAGTGTGTGTGTGATGACAGGAGATTCAATAAGGCACAGTTAGAGGGTTCACAGAGAGTAGTTCACGGCTGAAGTACTTGTCGATGGAAACACACTGAGCGCGGTCAGTTAAATAACTCCTAAAAGTATCCAGCGCTATTCCACGAACTCCCAGGGCTTCGAGTTCACTTAAGAGGATGGGAGCAGAGACAGTATCAAAAGCCTTTGATAAATCGAGGAATATGCCAGCCACTTTAGTTTTTTCATCGAGGTTTTTAGAGATGTGTTGAGTGAGTTCTAGTATAGCATCCTCCGATGATCTTCCCCGTCGGAAACCATACTGATTATTTGCTATGACATTATTCCTGTTTAAAAAACTGAGAAGTCTGGTGTTTAAGACCTTTTCGATAATCTTGGAGAGGGTAGTTAGAACAGAGATGGGTCTATAGCTATCAATACTGCCTCTGCTTCCGCCCTTAAATATAGGATGCACTACAGCCTTTTTGCAGGCAGAGGGAAAGGTTCCCTGAGTTAGGCATAAGTTCGTTACGTACACAATTAGTGGGGTGAGAGTACTTGACGCGGCCTTGAAGACTTTGGACGGTATTCCATCCCACCCAACAGCGCATGAGTTCCGAAGACCCACAATTAGTTGATAAATTTCTGCACTATCGGTCTCAATCACACCCATGCTATCCAGTGGCGAAGTGTTAGTGTACGGTTTGGGAATGGTGACTAGACAACGTTGGGTGATGGCAGTCGCAAGTGATTCTCCAACACCTACAAAATACCTATTGACTACATCCACTGAAGTGCACGGGTCAACAGAGACCTTTAAGAGATCAGTTGCAGGAGGTTGGACGGTATTAAGATTGGTCGCCTTTTTTAATACCTTCCACGTTGCCCCAGGGTCACTTCGTGCCTGTTGCAGTTCGTTTTTGTAGTACTGAGCCTTAAGTTTCTTCAGAAGATTAAATAAGTAATTTCTGTACCTTGTGTAGGTCACTTTGAGAACTGGATTAAGAGGGTCTTTTCTATTAAAATTTAGATGTAATGTGATGACATGTCGGCGAGTGAATGTGTTTTATTTGTTGTAACATACCAGATATCTAATTTCAGACCCAGCACCGCTTTTCGAGAGGTCGTCGAAATTGAGCCTATATTATGTAACAAAACAGATGTGTTGAGTTTCTTCGTCACAAGATAATTAATATAAACGCCCGCCTTCATGATGCACATAACAACATGAAAACAACAGCTTACAAGATGGTTTCAATCAATATTACGATGTTTTTAGGGAAATAGGTACCATAGTAACTGCCCTACTGACGACCGATGTTTAAAAGCACTCGTAAAATTATCTCACATGACTGCACGATTGTTTACAGTTCAAATTAATGGCTTGTACATTATAAACTTCAATTTATTTTTGTTTCCCATTAATCTGCGTGTTTTCGATAGTGATGCTTCTATAAGCATAATGAAAAACAACTAAAATTAGATTGTATTACATATTACTTACAATCTCATTTTAGTTAAAAGGTTGTAAGTTGTATTGCGATAAAACCATCGCAGATGATAACCGATATTAGTAACTGTTGATTTAGTAAAATATCTTTATACTATGAAATCATATATTTACTTCTTGATTTAGGCCAGGTTAGGCGAAAAGTGCCCGTATCCCATGCCTCTGTATTAGAGTTGATGAGGAAGTGGTTATGAGAAAGAGGAAGCGGAAGAGGAAGAACAAATCAATCAGGTAGAGGATTCGGATGATGACGAGAATTTTTTTTTGAGGATGAGGATGAGGATGAGGATGAGAATGAGAAAGCAAGAGGAAGATCTATCTATTTGCCATTCGTTTGTCTTGCTAAAACTCGGGAACTGCTTGACTGATTTGGTTCATTTTTGTGTTGAAATAGTCGTACAACGGCCTTTCCCTAAGTATTGTAGAAGGGAACTCATTGCTTTCAAATACAGTACTAAATTAAATTAGGTTTTAATAATAGTTTATTTAATAATCAATATTGACAATAGGTAGATTTAATTTTATGAAAATCAATTCCGAAGCTATTTCGCCTGACAAGCAAGTTCTTAAATCGTCGTACACTAATCCAGCGTTACTAAACAGGCGCTCGCTGGGGACACTTGATGGAGGAGGCGATAAGTATTGTTGTACTACTCCACACAGTTCAAAATATTTTGTATTATTTTTCCATCTTCTTCAACATGTATCCTTTTCTCCTTAATATAATTATTTTAAGCCGACTTCAGTACCAAAAATCTATCTAAAGGAACACTTTGTTCGTTATAGTCACTTTCAGGCTCTAAAGCTAACATTTGGGCTAACATTGAACCCAAAAAGTTTCCTCTAGGCGTGGTGGCAGTAGCCCCAGAAACTCCCAAGCTCGTGGATGACCGACTGTTTGCGTTTAATGCGACATCCGTAACGACATCAATAATTGGGCGTCGATCGTGCAGACACGTAAGTATTTCTGACTAGTGGCCGCCGCTCGTTGCTATGGTTGCGTGCGCCCGAGTGAATTGGATATACCTATCCAATTCACTCGGGCGCATCCGAATATTCCTCTTACGGCAAGAGGAAGCGGAAGAGGAATTTTTCACTTTCATTTTTGGGGAAGCGGAAGTGTTTGAGGAACTTTAAAATATGAGGAATTTCCGCATTATGAGGAAGCGGTAGAGGAATCCTCATCAACCCTACTCTGTATTAATAAGTAACCTGGGAAACAGGCGTTATGTATTCACTCTTAACACAACCGTGACCGGAAACTTAAGTATTTTATTACTGTGTACAAAGTTCGCGAGGGATAAGCGGAGTTTTGCATTTTTGAGAGTGACCACGAAAAGTAGAGTAAAAACTCGTTTTGTGAGGTCACATACACGTACACTGCACTCACACAAATGCAAAGCCTCGTGACCTGTACTTAGGTATTATCACTTATTTATACTAGGTACCACCTCATATTTGATTTTTTGAAATGTACAGATATGTTCGTATTATCCTCCTTAAAAGAATATGTTTTCTACTAAAAACTAATTTTCGTAATCAGAACACACCTTGTATCATATAATATAGCTGCTGTGTTTTTAAAAGCCATTAAACATTGTTTAAATTTTCTTTTATAGCTGAGTTACCCAGTTTTCGTTTGAATTCATTTTAATTCTGTTGTTATAAATATAACAACACAGTCTTTGATAGACAGTTATGAATGAACGAATGTTTATAATAGTTTACATCACTATCGCACTGATTCAAACAAAAATAAATAGCTTTACCTTCAGTCATTTTATACCAATACTGCAACATTCAAAATATCGTCGAAATAATTCAGCTGAATATATTATTCTTATAGGTACTCATTAAGAAAATAAATGTAGGTATCGTTTATTACAGTACCTACTTTAGTCTCTAAAAGCCTAGAACTGAGATGAATTGCCTTGGAACCGTATTGAACTTGAAGAACTTGTATTATAGCTCAAAGGGTAGCGGTTATATTTAATTATGAACCAAGTTCTATTTTATTACAGAGTTCGATCGAAGCTATATATTCTATTCTATTATCTAGATATTCCTTGTAGTTTTGGATTTGGCGGACTAACTCTACTTGAAAAATGCATTCTGTATAACGAATGATAAACGAAGAGCAAACTACAACATAAAATATTTCAATCTCTTGCGAGTTATTTTAAAATTTCAATTCACATTACGTAGAGTTGCAAACTGCACTAAACTTAGTACCTACGCGCCACAACTTCAAATATCAACCCTCTTGACACCTGCCGCAATATTTGAGTATAACATTTTTCGTATTCGAGAATATTGTATAAATAGGTTTTTTTGTTTGAAGCAATGAGTTTCCCTTACTAATCTTAAATATTTAGATAGACATTATAAATCTTACTAAGCTACTTAAGTGTGTCATCGTTAGTCAGTTATTCAGTGGTCAGAGCATTCCCTTTTTTGAGAAAAGGCGGTGGGTCCGAGTCCTGTCGATGACGTAGTTTTTGTGATTAAAAATTTAAAATAAATATTGTGTAAATAGAATCGTTAATTTGCCCCTGAAGAGGTAGATATGCCCCCATATCGCCGTTCTTAACGCAACTGCAACGTAACCGCAACGCAACCCAACCTGGGTTTGGGTTACTTTTCGTTCGGACCACGTTGGGAACCACTGATAAGCGTAACGTGACGATTTCTACTAAATCCCACTACCCGCAAGCTGCGTTAGAGAACTTTGTTCTAAAACTCCCATATTAAGTATCAATAATAAACGTCAGATTGTGTCTGAGAATATAACACACACACGCACATATCACGCCTATATCCCCGAAGAGGTAGGCAGAGGTGCATTACACACCCACAACTTGCCAGTATTTTTAGTCCCACGTAATAGGGGGCAAGCCTATTGCCGTCACCGGGCACATTCATAATGGGTTATGTCCAAATTTAATAAAAAGTAACAGCTATATTGTAATTTGGAAAAAAAAATTGAAACTAGTTTGCCTTGCGATGAAATGCTGATGAAAGGCAACAAAATCTTACGTGTCAGGCGCTATGGCACAGCCAATTAAAGTCCTGGGCGTCTCGGACTAGTCTAAGAATATAACACGCATTATAATCAAAAGTTATTGATGAAACTACATAAAAGAAATCCTGGGACAAAATGAATGACATCGTTAGTATCAGACTCATTATTTTCATTGGCATCTGCTTGTGAGATGTTTGCGAGTATTAAGTTAGTTTCCGAAATAAAACCAATCGTTGTTTGATCTTTTTTATGAGTCTCAAGAATTTCACGGCCTAAGTCTTACATATCTGCACGCGATGGATCTGCTTTTTTTCTCTTTTGTTTAATTCCGCGGTCGCTTTCACGTCCGTTGCCGGGCATCTCTGGTTCACACGCAGAAGGTATTTTCAGTGGCGCCCGGCCGATGGATCTGCTAAAAGAAAGTTGTGGCTTTGACAAACACTTGTTTACGGCAATAAAAGCCCCTATATCGTGAGGATATATAAATTAGTTATAACTGGCAAAAAGAACGTGCATGAAATGGGTTTGTCTACCGGCTTTGTCTACCACTTTTGGTATGTAGTAAACACACAACACAGGAAAGTTTTAACCTTGAAAGTCATCAATTTTATCTACTTATATTTCTGAAGATTTATTATTGTGTCAGATAATATTTAAATTGAATATTCAGAATCTCATTGGGTTTATTACCATCGCCGTCTAAACTTTCATGTGCTCTTAGTTAAATGTTCCTTGCCGAAGGACCCATAACGGTGATCGGTATAATTATAAAGAGTTCTGCATAGGTACCGAACGGGGGCGGTGAAATGTGAAATCTAAACACTTCAATGATATTGCAATCAAAACTGAAATATAAACTTTAAGTGAAACATACACCAAAACTGAAATCACACAAATAGCACACCACTATTTACTTGTTACTTGTTAGGTAAGCCGTTTGAAAGTTATAAAGTAAACTAATGTATTAAATTACTAGATACTTAACAACTATTTTGAGGAGTAAGTTATTCATATCATCATCCATTGAGCATTTTCCCAACTCAGTTGGGGTCGGCTTTCCAGTCTAACTGCGATGCGGCTGAACTTTGATATTTTCCGTGGAGCGACTGCCATCTGACCTCCACAACCCATGGGCGATATGGAAGTACTGTAGTTAGACCGGTCGGATTTTGATTTTAGGGCTCCAACTACGGGATACCTTTCGTTAACATAATATATGTAATCCTAAAATGTTTTAGCACAATGAATTTGGCATACTTTTTTTGGCATTATTATACTTGGTCACAATTGATTTTTAGCAGCTTATGTACTGTGGAATAATTATATTTAGGTCTAATATATTTATGCATATTTATAATTTGCACAATGTTTTTAGGCATAGTGTACAGTCGCCTAATAGTATATATTACTAAAAATGAATAGGTATAACTTAATGAAATGAATGAAAAATAAAAAAGTTACTTTAACCAGTATTTCCTATATTATATAGTGTCAAAGTAGGTTTAGGTGCGGCGGGGGTGGCCCCTGGGCCACCCCTAAGCCGCCTTTTAATTATTTTACATATTTACTTATTCTGCGTAAGATGATTATGACTGTATTCATTATAGTTTGATACGTTTATGCCTTTATAAAGCTATGCTTAAATATGATTATGCTAATTTTATTTATGATTAAGACAAATATGCTAAATTTGTTATGGATAAAAAAATTATGCATAAATATCATTAGTCTAAATTACCATATGCCAAAATATTTTATGGTTATTTTTTTTATGCCCTATCTCTACTCCCTATCACCACCGGTCACCCATCCTAAGAGCGGCATGAGTCGATGTTGCTTGACCTTTGCAATGTGTTAATATTGTCGGTTACCACTAGACCACGAGCTCCTTGAGTAAGTTATTCATACTTATGGATATTTGTTTGGTACCTTTGTAGTGCAATTTCAGATCAGACTTCGTTAACACCAATGAATATGCAAAATCAAACAAGGCTTATAACCTTAACCCAGTGCCTCACAATATTCAGCGCTAGTATAGCATGATTGAACAATTCGTTATGGTCGTCGTTTGCCCTTCTTGGGCTCGAAGGCGATTTTAAATCCTTGGGTCAGCACAAATAAGAAATTAGGGATACATTATTGTTTTATAATGTATCCAATCTCCGTTTTTTTCTGTACAGAAAGGCGCTACTAATCTCTAATGATAATTAAAAATTAAAACACCAAAGTAAAACCTTGTTGTCCTTGTCTATATTTTCTAATAAAGGAACACTACTTTAAGCAGTAGGTATACCTAATATCTTCCGCAAGAAATACCACGACAATAATTCATTTATTAGTTATTACTATAAAGTCGAATTCTTTATTTACACAAACATAAAAATAAGTAAGTAGGTAGGTTCATCATACTTATAATATTTACAGAAAATCGTGTAGAAAATCATCCGCGTCATTACATACTTACAATGTTATTAATCTTTTGTCAAAAGAAACCGAATATTAAGAAATTTCGGGAAAGTAGAAAAAAACTGATGTCGTTCTAAGAAAATAATCTATGTTTCCTCCAATTGTGCATTGAAAAGGTCAAATGAAAGACGTGCCTAATTGGGACCCGCAGACTAACCGCAGACAGGTATATAAGCTGTCGTAGGTATCATCAGTCTCGCCTCTATTATCCTGAATGAATTGAAAGTTAATTTCTAACAAATACAGAGAACAGATCAAGAAAATAAGTTTATTTTATTTTATTTTCTTGGCTTTTAGGTCGTTAGTGGTCATTAGTTTTTCTTTTACACAACAGTTGGTATTCTTCTTTAATCGTTGATTACGAACAATAATGCTTATGTGGTGTAATTTCGGGACGTAAGTAGATACGTAGGTTAGGTAGTACGATTAGGTACTCCCTATTCTGTGACGTAAGTGTTACACAATCTCTTGTAGTCGTAAACCATTAAACAGATTTGTGTGAAAATTAGTACTTATATGGACCATTGTCTTAATTAATTTTACATAATTTATGATACATTCTATCTCAGTAATGTGTTCCCGTTGGAATAAAACCGAAAAAAATATGCCAGGGAATCTTATTCTAAAACCTACCTAATATACAGTATGTAGTAGTTTTGCAAACAAATACACCTTAGGCAAATTAGGTGTACGAACCAAAGTGAAAACACCTCTAAAAACCTGATAACAAGATTATGTTTGATGTTAGGTAATCGGAGGTGCTGCCGCCACGATCTTAAAGACCAAAGGAAACCTCACCTGCTAGTCACATGTCTGTCAATGGACGATGTTATGCCGGACAAAAAATCCAGGCGCACACCCTATAACTTGGAATAAAGCGTGTAAGCCTACCCCTTTGAAGAGGCAGAACTGAATTCAGACAACTGAAAATCCAGAGAATTTGAACACGAAAACATCTTCTGAAAATATTTTTTTGTATTTTAAAGCAATGAGTTTGCTTTAACTATTCTTAAAATATTAAGAAAGAAATTATGAATAGACCACCAAAACTGATGTCATCGACAGGACTCGAACCCACGGTCTTTCCCTAACAGGTAGCTCGTCAGCGTAGCTCAGTGGTCAGAGCATTTCCCCTGTTAGGGAAAGACCACGGGTTCGAGTCCTGCCGATGACATCAGTTTTTGTGGTCTATTTATAATTTATTTCTTATTATCTCCTGAAAAGCTTTTTATTGAATGAAATTAATTTTTTTTTACCACAGCACCACCCGTATAGAAAACTCAGCGGTATTTGGTATCATAAATATATTGTTACCTTCTCTGCAACTAGATAGGTATTTAAACTCTTATTTGAAGTCGACTATGAACTATTTCTATATTTACATCAGTACTATGTGTTAGTGAACATATTTATTTTCTTAATCAAGTAATTGGAGAGATAAAATCAGTCGTAAATTACTAGTAAGTTATGTATTCAGCTATGTGTAGGTGTGTTCGTGATCGTCGATATATCGCCCCATATAAATGGGAAGCACACTTCAACACTTCAGCATAAAAATGTCGATAATGTTCACATTCATACTCTCGACTTCGATACTGTTAATGAGGTTGCCATATTTGCTGCTAGGGATTATTTATAAAATTGATCTAGTACACACCGTACTCTTTTAAGAAAGGTCAAAAGTAGATTTATAATTGTAGGTACGTTGAATTGGGTAAAATACATTCATAACGTGTAGGTACCTATCCCTAAAGGGGTAGGTAAAGGCATTATTAGAGGAAAACAGACAGAGAATAAAATTTAATAGGTACTTAATATTTACTTTTTGTACAAAGTATATCCATAGAACCACACTACAGATGTTAACACGTTCTTATTGATACTCCTTTTAACTTAGTAGTTAAAGAAAATACAAGTTCGCCGGTTTCGGTAGCTTAGCGTATACCTAGTGTTGTTTTAAGCTCCTGAGTCCAAACCCCTTGTCGAATATTTTATTAACCACACTCATTATATTTTTGAATATTATTCATAGTAAATACACCATAGAAATACTGGTAAAAATCTGCTCCGTACACCAACACATAGAAATTAATTACCAAAATACTCATACAGAAATGTGTTATCTATGAGATTCCCCAATCCATCATCGAATAGAATTTCCGCCGCCCATAGCAAAAAGCTATGAGCAGTTTGGGGACTTTCCTTAATACCAGTGTCCTTGTATAAATTAATGTTACTGACAAATTGGTAATAAAATTGATAAAAGTCGCTACCATTGAATCCAAATCCATGGACAAATTGGTACTTATCTCCCCATGTAACATAAAGTATTACTTACTTATCTATTATGGTTAACGATATTATAAGTAGTATTATTTTATCTAAAACTACTCAGGTTAAGCAGAGTTTGATAAAAGCTACTAGCGTGAAATATTAATAACCTGTGAAAATATCGTTCAGGTAATTCCTACAACAATATTTTTATAGATGCATAGTGGTCTCACCAAGATGCCTAAGCCAAGCGCTGTAAGTGATGCACCTGCCGATCAACAAATGCGACTCTGGCAAATACAAAAGTGCCCGAGCCAGCAAGGTTACTTGCAAAAAGTATGGTCAGGTGTTATCCCGTATATTTCGCGTTGAGTTTTATCCAACTTGCATAAAGGCGTGCGTGGGCCGAGACCCTCAGCACCGATGGTGGGGTACCAACCCGCCTTTCTCAGGCCCCGATTATGGAGGTCTGAAGTCCTGCTTGTACCTAATGAAGTATGTAGCACCCGTACACTTATGTTATTAGTTGGGTAAGACGCGATCTGCCCAGGCAGATCTCGACCAACCCATTTCAACGATTTGACCTAGACACACGAATTGATTCATATTTGTTGAGCGGTCAATCAAACGTCAAAAAGGACATATTTACTAGCACCATTTTATCAATGTGAACTGTATTTTTGCGGTAAGAAAATCCATCACGATGTTGAATATCAAAGGGCTCATGGCGCTTCCTTGATGAACACCCACTCTAATATCGAAGCTGTCTAATGGCCCAGCTGCACTTCGCACACACGTCTGGATATCTTTATACATGTCTGCAATTAGTCTTATGTACATTTCTGGTAAATTTTTTGCTCTCAGTGCCTGCCATATTATGGACCTTGGTACACGGTCGAAGGCTTTTTCGAGATCGATAAATACTATTCATATGTTTTGCTTATTAACTTGATCTTTTTCGATGATGTACGTACCGCATGGATGGCATCAGTAGTTCCCTTACTAGCCACAAATCCAAAGGGAGGTACATTTTCTTACTGCAAAAATACAAAAACCCACTCCGTGGAACCTTTTATATGCCGACGACGTAGCACTAATATCCGATAACTTTCAAGATGTACAAGACAATTTAGAGCAATGGAGGGAGCCACTTGAGTCAAATGGGTTGCGCATCAGTAGAACTAAGACAGAGTACATGGTCTTTAACTTCGACCCGGATAACTCAGCGCACGCGGACGTCAGGCTAGATGGCACAGCTCTACCTAGAGTAAACACTTTCAAGTACTTGGGTTCCGTTATCTCGGCGGATGGATCCATTGAAGCGGATATAGCTCATTGGACAACCTGTGGGTGGAGTAAATGGCGTACTCTTACAGGAGTACTGTGCGATAACAAAATGCCAATTAGAACAAAAGGCAAGGTCTATAAAACAGCTGTTAGACCAGCTCTCCTTTACGGCAGCGAGGTATGGGATACGAGGAAAAGCCATGTACAGAAGCTACACACGACCGAGATGCGAATACTGCGCTGGGCGGTCGGAGTTACACTTAGAGACAGGGTACGCAATGAATACATAAGAGGTACCTTTAAAGTTGCACCAATTGCAGAAAAAATCAACGTGTCTAGGCTGAGATGGTACGGTCATATATAGCGAAGGCCAGAACACCATGTCGTGAAGAAGTGCCTTTCCATGGCTACAAAGGAGGAGAATGAGGGGAAGGCCCCCAACTACGTGGATGACGAATGTCCGCAAGGACATGTAGCAGTTGGGGCTTTCAGATGACGACGCATACCAGCGGAATGAGTGGCGCCGCAGTACCAGGAAAGTCGACCCCGCGTAACGGGAAAAGGCGAGCCCAAAGAAGAAGAAGATTTTATCAATGTGTCAACAAGTTTAAGAGCATTTGAAATATACTTAAAATCTCCACATAGGAAAAGAAGATAGTGTTTGAAACTTTCGGAGACTGTGCTTCTTTTATACTCTTTGTTCAGCTAAATAATATTCTGTAAACATTTTGGAGTAATTAACTTCCCACTTCACAAAACAAGTTTATAGATAGACGTAAATGTTCCCGGATATTAAATATATATAGTTAGTACTTACCTTCTAAGGACGGTAAATTTCAATAATTTCAAAATGTTTACGGGGACGCCTCTGAGTATTTAATGTACTTTGCGAGTGTACTTAATTATTATCCATATCGTTTGTAATTTAAATATTGAGAGAGAATTATGTTTTGGTAAACATCTAGCTTATTCACCGTTATTTATAGACATCGAAAGAATCTCTACTTTTTATTGACTTACCAGTTGGTAATAGAGGTTGTCAAACAAGATGTATTAAGTAAGTTAGATGTATCGCAACCAAAAGAAACATCTGTTTATACTGCAAATTTTCGACACTCGCAAGGGAATCAAAACCTACACGGTACTTCCCGTGCACTCAGAATCTTGAAATTTGGTACGAAGCAACGTCTAACGTGCATAATAAAGGAAAAATTGCGAAAAGCATATTTTATTAGGTTTATAAGGAACCATCGGTGCGCGAGTCCAACTCGCACTTGGCCGGTTTTTTTTAAATTAGGTAATGTCATCGTTCGTCTGTCACCAATTGAAATGCGTGTAAGTGAGAATTACTTGGATCCCGGAGAACTTGATAGAACTCGTAGTTTTCGAACCAAAAATGTTCCTAAAACTCATTTTCTTTACACAAATTAACCAGTAAAATATACGTGCTCCTTAGCAACTTTCCCAAAGAAACAGCTTACATAAATCTCATACTTCCAGCTACAGCTTAGTAAGCTATTAAAATTATCATACTTATGATTACTTTTGCTTGATATTAAATGTTGGTAGCAGAGTTATTATTAGGTAGGTACCTGCGTCAATATTTTGGTTTAACTACTTATTTATTTATATTTTACTTCAAAATGTCTAGACCTTACATGGATTTACACTATACTTACATGCACTTCACACACAAGAAGAACACAACACTACTAACTGGAAATAAACAAATTACATTCGTAGGAAAATGTTAGGTACGTTTCAGATGTTGTAATTTTTTTTCTATTGTTTCAGGAAATGTTCGAGACAGTGTTTGGCGTCCCCACAAATATGTAAAGGATTGACAAGCTAACAAAAAACATGTACGGTCCTAGGTTATTTGTGTCTCTTGATGTAAAACCGAACAATATTTGGGTTTCACATAACAAGTCGGATACTATCGACGGCACCGTCAATGTTTCGAGATTCAACCAG
This sequence comes from Nudaria mundana, assembly GCA_963556515.1. Classification (NCBI taxonomy): domain Eukaryota; kingdom Metazoa; phylum Arthropoda; class Insecta; order Lepidoptera; family Erebidae; genus Nudaria; species Nudaria mundana. The sequence goes on from OY748291.1 coordinate 12,222,015, forward strand.
ACTGTTTACCCAACGAATTATGATGAATATATATTTGACAGAACAGATGTCAGGGCGATATTCATTACTTTGTACACAATCGTATTTTGCTGTTGTTTCTTTGGTGAGTAATATTGTGTTTATTAGATATCTTTTTACACTATTTCTTTACCATGTGATGCAATGAAAAGTGGACTAAATTAAAAACTAATTTTACTTTCACCTAGGCTATTCCAGACCTTGCTTATTTAGGTTCCTTCACTAAACTTTAGTTCAAAATAGCGCTATCAATAGAAAAATATTTATATGCAAGCAATTCATTTAATTGACATTTAAACACGACATATCGTTCTCATAAATGGTCTTGGAATTTTCATTCATGGTAATTATAATGATTATATTGCAACTGGCCGACTGAAAATGAAAATAAGCAATCTTCGCAAAATATTTGCAAGTATTTAAAGAACGTAAACAATTAATGTGTGATTGATTTTATTGGCACATCCTTTCTGAATTTACGTATTTATATACAATGGTTGTACTCCCATAAACACAATCTTACAGCACTATCTACTTAGAAGTTACAAAATCTCGATGAAAGTAGTGGAAAGTCCATTCTAAATCCTAAATAAATGGATAGTACTATCTTCATTGAAGTACAGATCTTCTCATTATGTCTTCTCAACTTACGAGCTAAGTAGTTTGTGCTTCCTCACAGACTCCTGTTGGACTTAGTATATCTTTCTCGACCTTCTTTTCCCCCTCTTTGCTTAAATTTTTCCTTCATATTGGCACATACCTAATTGTTTTGCGTCTAATCCTACCCATAACCTTGTTCTTAGGTTTTTTGTATTGTTTTTATTATCTATTTTGTTTCGCATACACTATTTTATAATAAACTGTTTTTAATCGTTCCTGTCGCATATTGACAGTATAAACTTGTTTGATAGTTGTCCAAAATGAAATCAAAATATCTACAGTTGCGTTTACGTTCTTTTGTTCAATGTGTGTTTGTGTTTAAATGCCTAGTTGTGAAATCATGTGTTGTGTTTATGTGTTTATCTTTTTACCTCGAGTAATTGTTTGCCAAACTATTTGCAGAAATTGTTTTTACTGAAATGCCAAGCGCCTGTTTCCAAACAATACATTGAGATTTTCTACACAAATACAGCACAATCACGCAAACTGTGCAAACTTCATGTTCCTTCAATACGTATGTAAATGTAATTGCATCTACATAATAAAACATATACCTACGTCAATAGTAATAGTGAATGATAATAGTCATGCCTACGCCTGGAAGTTTCAGTAAAGTCACGAGTCGTATTCGTAGGTTTATTGTTTGGTCATTCTTTTAGTCCAAACTTTTAATTGAATTTATACTTCGTGTACATTAACATTATGCTATCTTGAAAGTTTAATTACGCTGTCCTGTAGATGAGATATCGTAATGTGACTAAAACTTATTTTTTATAAATAGGTTTGCATGAATGTTGGATTATGAAAGTTATAATCCACATAATTTGTGCCGACACTATTGAATTAAAATAATAACAATTAAATTACTTAAATTAATTAATTAAATTAATATTAATAACAATTGAACACTTCATGTAAATTCTCTCTCGATCCATCTAGTATCTACCTGTATTTGAAGTAAGTATGGATTGATGGATAATCCTCCAATCTGTTAAAAACTAGTTTATAAGGTCTCAATGGTAATCGGATTTAACACATTTGCTGCCAATTACTCGGATCCGAGAGTATTGATGTGAGTCTATGATGTGCATTTAAGTATCATTAAAAATTCATCTCGGTGCCAAGCTATGTTATTTACTGATTAACTTATTTATGCACTATTATAACTTTATTTATATATATTTCACATCTTATTATCATTTTTAATGAAAAAAAACCAACACACTCGGATCCGAGTAGTCGGCACACAGGGGCACTGTGTGCCGACGAGCATAGACTTTGACAATTGTTGATACGAGTACAAATTTTATTGGAAAAAGACTAATTCCCTGATTATGAAATGAACCAATATATAGTTTATACATCAGAATAACACACATACTATATTTTATCCCGATATTCTTACGGGAACGGGAACTACGCGGGTGAAACCTCGGGCGAAAAGCTAGTACTTAATACATATTAGCCTTTTTTTTATATTAGGTTCGCCAAATTGACGCCGCCCGCCTGGTGGTAAGACGTGACGACGTCTAGCGATTGTGGGCCACTCTCACAGCACACAATACTATAGAGAGTGGCCCTCAACTTGACGACCTACTGATGTGCCTCTTCACGCTCCGCTTAAAGAACCAAGGATTATATGTGGGAGGAAACACGTGCACAGGCAGGGCGTTCCAGGCCACTATCGTTCGGCAGAGAAACGAACGTTTAAAACGTTCGGTTCTAGCGAACATGCTATCCACTGTGTGGGAGTGGCATCTCTGCGCGGCACGGGTTGTTCGGGATCGGAAGGAAGAGGGTGGGATCAGATTGAAGCGCTCTTCAGAACACTCGCCGTGGTAAATACGGTAGAATGCGGCCAAGGAAGCTATTTTTCGGCGCTGAGCTAGCGGCTCAAGGCTTCCCGTTACCTCCGGACAATCTATAATACGGATAGCCCGTCGCTGCATAGCGTTGAGAGCGTCCAGCAGATACTTCGCGGAGCCGTACCAGAGGTGAGAGCAGTATTCGACGCAGGGTCTAATCTGCGTCTTGTACAGCAGACATCTCTGGTCCGGTGTAAAGAATCGCTTTACCTTATTCAGAATTCCTAGTTTCGAAGCTAGCCCTATACATCTTTCGATGTAGTTTTTATTATTGAGCTCTCGACGAACGTATATGCCAAGGATATCAAGGTTGTCCTTCATTGGTAATAATGCATTCTGAAGAGAGGGTAGGGGAAGGAAAGGGGATTTCTTCGCAGTAAATGCACACGTCGTCGTCTCTCCTCCTCAATCTCAGATCGCCCCGCCGTCGGACGAACCGAGTAACTCCCGTGCAGTGTGCTGTCATCTGCATAGCATGTTCCCGAGGGATAGCTTATCATTGATATGCAGAAGAAAGAGAGTTAGTGATAGTACGGACCCCTGCGGTACCCCGGCATTCACTTGCAAGAAGCGAGAAGCCTGGCCATCGCAGAGGACCCGCACTCGGCGCTCGTTTAAAATGCTCGCAATCCAGCTGCACAGTTGAGGAGGTAGACCATATGCCGGAAGCTTAGAAAGGAGCGAAGCATGCCAGACCTTATCGAAAGCTTTGGCGATATCCAGGCTAATAGCCAAGGACTCGCCGTGCCTTTCCATAGCCCCACCCCAGACATGCGTTACGAATGCCAGAAGATCACCCGTTGATCGTTTTGGCCTGAAGCCATATTGTCAATCATTGATTAGCGAGTGATCCTCTAGGTATCGCATGAGCTGCTTATTTATAAGGAGCTCAAGCACCTTGCAAATGACTGAGGTGACAGCTATGGGTCGACAGTTGCCTGGATCGAATCGATCCCCTTTCTTGGGGATCGGTTGTACGTTCACCTCCTTCCAAACCTCCGGCACGAGCTCTGAAGAGTATGACAGGCGGTACAGACGCGTTAATACTGGAGACAACTCAGCTGCACATTTTCGTAGCACCACCGCCGGAATGCCGTCAGGGCCACTGGCTTTCCGCGTGTCGAGTGACCGCAGCACTACCCTTACATCACATTGCCTGATGACAATATCAGGCATAGTGTGGCCACAGTTGGCGATGGCGGGGGGCTGCAGGCCACGGTCGTCGACCCGGGAATTAGCCGCAAAGAGGTCTGCGAACATATCCGCTTTCTCTTGGGCTTTGTGAGCCAGTTCCATCTGGGTAACGCAGCGGTGGCAGCGAGGGCTGACAAAAGTTAGACTGCACGGCTTTGGCCAGTTGCCAGAATCCACGGCTGCCCGTGGGATGGGAAGTGAGCTCCTGACCAAGCCGCGCGACGCACTGGGCATCCGCTCTCTTAAAGGCCCTCTTACTGGAATTTGTGGCCCGGTTGTACGCTGCTTTGAGGTGGCACACGTTTGGGTCACGCACAGCCCGGGCCTTGATCCAGGCGCGATATGCCGACTGTTTTTGTCGAACAACTTTGGCACAATCTCGTCCGTACCAGGGACGGGCTCTGCGGATACTGGCGATATCAGTGAAAGGGATGTAATGATCCATCCCTAAACTGATCTCGCCAGCAATCGCAGAAGCGCTATCCGAAGGAGCCTTTCCTACAAAGCAGCCCTGGCTCCAGGGGACGGACGCATAATAATCGCGTAGACCGTCCCAATCCGCTGACGAGTAGTGCCATAGTCGTCGTGACGTGTGTACAGGACGTGCAGGAGGTGCCACCTTCATGCCAGCGTGAACAACACAGTGGTCGGAACTACCCAATGGGGCTCCTACCGAAACACTGTATTGGGCTGGGCGACTCGTCAGCAGTAGATCCAGCAGAGCGGGCGCGTGATCTGACCTTTCTGGTATCCGGGTGATCCCGCATACCACCTGGGTCAGACCGTGGGAGAGAGCGAACGCATGGGCGACCCTACCCGCATGATCAGTCTTGAGGGACCCCAGCCATTCAATGTGATGGCCATTGAAGTCCCCCAGAAATACTAGGTCAGCGTTCGGGAACCGCACCTGCGCTTCATCAGCTGTCTCGCTGAGGTACTGGAAGAGCTTTGTTGTCTCAGAATCCCCTGTGTGGGAGCGGTAGATGCACACGTAGATCTGGCTCGTAGAGCCATGGTCTACGTGCAGCCAAAGGACGGAGTTGGAGGGGTTCTCTAGGCAGCGCAACCGGCGGCAGCAAACATCCGCCCTAACGAACACGCACACCCCGGCTTTATCTCGAAATTGTTCCTCGATGACATAGCCGGGGTAACACAGGTAAGACGTGTCTTCAGGGCGGCGTATTTGTGTCTCCGTGAGGAACATCACAGCGGGCCGTGCCGTCTCAAGGTGATGGTGGACGGCATCGAGGTTCGCATGGAGTCCACGGATGTTAGTGAACTCCACCTCGAAAAGTGAAGTTGTGGGGTTTCCTGGGGCCGCTGTGGAACGTTTACGTTTTTTATGTTGCACTGCCATAATGTATATGAAGAAGAAGCGTGAAGACAGGGCGAGGTGCAGCAGTAAGTGACAATGTGCCGGGGCTAGCTTTGTCTAGAACTGTGTGGTTAGGTCGGAGCCGACCCGCCGGACGGAAGGGCTCCCAAACCCCCCTGATGCAAGGCCGCCGCTACCCCACGCCGGTTACCACCCGGAGCGGCGATTATGCGCAACATGGGGGACAGCCTCCTGGGGTGGTTGGTTCCAGGCGGGCCCCATCACTGTGTTGCGGGTGGCCGCGGCAACGCCTTTGCTAAGGGTCTCCCTGGCCGGTGAATCGACCCACACCACCCACACTAGACTCCACTTCGCCCCCACTGGTCCCATGCCTGCTGCACCATACATCGCCCCGGGGCCCGGCGGTGCAGCTGCTGAACCCCTAACGCAACCCAGCCTGGGCTGGGTTACTTGGGGGGGCTTTAGCACAGCTGCACGGTGGTACCCCCCCGGACCAACACTGTTGTACCACCTGGTACCCACGTAGGGGCCGAAGCCACTCCATAGGTACCGTAAATTAACGAGCCTCGTCCGTTGATCAGCAGGTGCGCCACTAGCAGGTGAGGTCGCTGGGGCCCTAAAGATGTTGGTAGAGCCCCTTAACACCCAAGCCCCTTTTTTGGCGGTAAATTAATATTTATAGACGTATTTTTACGTTTAAATGGACCTGCACCACGGTCCATTGTTAGCAAAACTTTGTCTCACTTGGTAGCTTCATAAAATGTAAAAAAAAAGTTTACTTAAAAACCAACACCACTCGTATTTTCTTTGGTTTCTACTGCAAGAGGCCGTAACAAACAAACAACGTGTGTCTGTCACCGAACCGAAACCAGCGACATAATATCCCGAACAAAATGGATCCGGTGCAAAATTTTTGTGAAGTTGGTTTGGCAGTGAATGTGTTAAAATTCAAATTTAAAGTTAGCTCACTAAAAATGTCGTTAAGTTTCTTGAACCTGTCATTTAGAAGAAATATTTGACTGTATTTGTTTGCACTGAATGTAGGCACCGTAAGTACGATTTGGAAAATTCTTTCACTAAAAGTTTTAATATTATCCTTGAGTTATATAGGCTCTACTTATGATCCAGGGAAAGCATTCCGTGGGAATTGGGAACGAGAAAATTATATCACGTGAGTGAAGCCTCATTGACTTGCAGAGATCCACAAAAAAAGCTTGAGATGGATGGATGGACATGGAGGGGCGCCACTGAGCCACGATACGTTTATCTCCGCGTTTAATGTAGAAAAAATATAAATAACTGCTATTTTGTACAAAAACTAAGTGCAGTGAAATCATAAATAAGTGACTTTTAACATATAGTGTGGACAAAATACCAAAGCTAGTAATAATTGGCTAAATACATGAAAAACAGTGAAGTGAAAAAACTACTTTATTAGACTACTAGTGAATTTTTCTTCGTATAAAATTGGTTTGCAATAGTCAAATGATTATTTACGAAGTGCAAAAGTGAAAAATAAACAACTAAAGTGAAAAGTTATCCTAACCTATAATTGTATCATGACCTTGCAAGGACATCGGAATATCGATCAAAGGAATAACACCATCGTCGCCATCTAGGGAGTTCACTGATAAACTCATGGTTTGTCTTACACCAAATCAATAGAGGGCAACACCAGTACCAAAACAAATAGTTTCTTGTACATCGTACAATAATAAACACCATTCCAAACATGGAGGAAGTTATAAATATGCTCCGAAAAATACAAAACGAACTTGACGAACAAAAATCGACAATCCTTCAATCAGCAGCAAAAGTTACTGAACAAGTTACGCAAAACATTAATATTACATTAGAAGAAAAGTTGAAGGTATTCGAGGAAAAATATGATACCCTTAAGGAAAAGCTGGAAGACCAAGAGAAAAGATTATACTTCTTAGAGAAACAGTCAAGACAGAGGAACATCGTTATATTTGGCCTAGCGGAGACAGAAACTTCTTATGAAATCTTAGAAAAAAACATAATAAATTTTATAAATCAACATTTTTCTATAGGGCTAGAGAGAAGAGATGTACAAGAAACTAGGAGAATTGGGAAGAAAGGAGAAAAACCAAGACCGATTACTGTAACATTTACTACACTAGGAACAAAAATAAAAATTTTTAAGTAGAGAAAAATATTAAAAGGTACCGCTTATTATATAAACGAAGATTTTCCAAGGAACATTTTAGAAAAAAGAAAGGAATTACAAGCACAAGTAAAAATAGAAATAGAGAAAGGAAACCATGCCACTATCAGATATGATAAATTGATAATACGCCACAAAGACACAGATACATCAGGAAACAATAAAAGAACACTACCAACATCACCGGACAATAACGATCCTACACAAACAAAACAGAGAACACAAGTCAATAAAAAGAACAAAACTGAACCAAGAGTTCAGAGATCGTCAAGTCTAACATGTGGAGTTCTCAAACCAGGAATACTCGGTTTTTTAACTAAAAAAAACCCTGGAAACTCACCAAACGAACAATTAGACATGAACATTAAACCGCAACAACTACCGCCCCCCTCTCACATGGAAAACACATAACAATATCTAGCAAAATACATCTTCCAATCCGGCTGGTCCCCGTGGAAGATTACGACCAAAACCCTCCAGAGAAAAATCAATACAAAACAAATAGATATAGAAAAAAAAAAAAAAAAAAAAAAAAAAAATTGTGAATTGTGGCATGTGTGTTGTTCTGATGTAATGTGAAGTTGTGTTGTTGTGGGGTTTCATTGAAATCCATTCAGTAGTTTTTGCGTGGGGGAGTGGCGGGCATCCGTCCATCCATACATACATACATACTTGCAGGCTTTCGCGTTTGTAATATCAGTAGGATATTTTATTTTTAATTTAACTTTAATAATGTTATTTCTGGAGGAGGCCTTTACCTTTCATTGAGAGGGTTCTTGCTAAAATCATTGGCTCAGAATCTTACTTGGTTAATTTAATTAATAAATGAATATATTTTTCATCCAATGCAACAAAAATCCAATTGTAATAATTATTATTCGTAAAATGTATGTACTACAATTGAGATAGTAATTTTATTATAATTATAGTTTTATTCAAGTTACTTATTCAAAATTATATTTTAATCATAATACGTAGTGTATTGTTTATATTATTTATTATTTAAGATCCTGAGTATTTAAATAATTATACTACTCGTATTTATAAATATTAACAAAACAGACAGTCAGTAATAAGTACCTACTCGTATCTTTTACTACGTATTCTACTGTTTATTAATGCAATGCAAAAATTAAAAATGCAAATATTAAGAAATTAATATTAGTGAATAATAATATTAATAATGTTAATGAATATTTTGTGATGATGTTATATTATATATAGATGTTATATAATATATATATAGATAATGAATAATGTTGATAAGTAATTTTGCATGCACGTTGTTGCTGTAATTTTTATTACGAAAAGCAAGAAATAAAAGGCTTTTTTATTTTTATTTTTTATTTATTTTTTTATATAGGCTCTACTTATGATCCAGGGAAAGCATTCCGTGGGAATTGGGAACGAGAAAATTATATCACGTGAGTGAAGCCTCATTGACTTGCAGAGATCCACAAAAAAAGCTTGAGATCTTTTGCCGAAGGAATATAATATATATAATAGGCACATGGATGGGTTAGGTTATTTGAGTTTCTCTCGATTCTAATGAATTAATGAGACACTATGTTGTCTATAGGTGCCTTCTAATCTAATGCGAATCTTATTATTTCTTTTGTTACAGGGAACTTACTAGTTATTCTGGTAGTTACCTTATCAAGACGTCTACGCTCAATCACCAACTTCTTTTTGGCGAACCTTGCCGTGGCAGATTTATGTGTCGGTGTGTTTTGTGTCTTCCAAAATCTGACCATTTACCTAATACCAAGGTGAGTGAATCGCAACCTTTTGTAAACAAACATATAATAAAGTACCGTTACATAGATGATCTTATCGAATGATTAATCGCGTCGGTAGTAAGAAAATTCTAAAATATCTTAGTTTAAAAGTATTGCTTATTTTTAAATTTTAGTTGCAGATTTATTAGGTTGTCTTAATGTTTTTTTTTTAATTTGATAAATCGCTTTCGAATCGAAAACCTGTTACTTACAGGATATTCTTATTTTATATGTAGGAAAATTCTTAAAAGGTGTACCATTTTTTATGTGAAAGCCGCACATAGTGGTCCGCGATAGTGGTCTAAGTTACTATTTCAAAAAAAACCTATCTGCGGCTTTCAGGTACTCCTAAAACCGGCCACACAGTTTACATAAGTGTTCTAGATGCCTAAATATTACAGTGTAAATTCTCACGTAAGGAGAAATTTTTTGCAATGCAATTGGCAATATCGTTTTTCCGAGCACATTCCATTTCTAAGAACCAGCATGCATAGCGATGGAAATATCGAACTTCGTAAGGCTTGGTATATTGGCATTATTCATGAGCGTGGTTTAAAAGACGTCCCTAATGAATATTTCCCCTACGCAAATTGTTGTATCACACCCGCCGACAAAGGGCGCTTTCACACTGCCACGATATCGTGTCGATACAGGGGAGGTAAGGGTGCATTGGGCATGTGTTGTTAAGCAATTTAAAAAATGTTTCAATTATCATTATGCAGATGGGTACTGCAGTACCTACCTCATCAGGTCAGGGGCCTAAGTCGCGTAAATGACGATAGGTCGTCGACGATACGTAAGTGACGATATCTTCCACTTAAGCGTGGCGATATGGAGTCACTGTGATTTCACCTGTGATTAATCACAGCATATGAGCATATAATTCGTCACTGTTCGCATCTGTTATCTCGCTCAATTTAGTATAGTCTACTAATATTGGGGCGGGGCCCCAAGTGATTGGTGACTACGTCCTCGCCGTCCGCCCTGGACCCCAACTTGACCACGGTAACGCAGTGGTAAGTTGGGTGACCGAACGTCCTAGTCCGAACTTGGTGCCATTAAAATTGTGAATATGAAAATTAGTGAACCCGACGATACCCCCGGTCCCGATACTGGCCTTTCCCGGGCAGTATCAACCGACGACTTAACGCATCCATCACGGACTCCGATGCCATTTGATTTGGGGGCTCGCGCCGCGCCGCCTAGTTGCAGCGCGATGTCGACGCCCCAAGGAACTGCTGCTGCTGGGACTGACGATGGGTCAGCTCCCAGCAGTGTGAAGAAGAAGGGCCGCTCTTCTGCGACGAAGAAGAGGACCCTCTAGGAGAAGGGGGGGCCGCCGCGCGACCGTAGCACCAGCTGCTTCGGGTGGGGGTCCCTCCTCTCCAGCGATTCGGAGGAGGAGGTGCCGGTCAAGACGGTGCGTACGCGTCTCGACGCGTACAGAACTGTCCCAGCGAAGTCGCCGGGAAATCGGTGGGCCGCCCGCGCGGGAGCTTATGAGCGTTTTTGCCCGCATGAACGCGGCCATGCGGGGCCACAGGAACGTTGCGGGGAGGAAGAAGATTGTGGCTTCACTGGTGGATGAAGCCCAATCTTCCCTCAACAAGCTCCTCGCGTGGAGCGTCACTAAGGAGGAGGCGAGGCTCCGGAAGCAGGTGACGAGCCTGGAGGCGGAGCTCGCTGCTTCCAGGAAGCAGATGGATGACCAGTGGCGGGAGGTCGCTGACTTGACCAAGGTGGTCAAGGCGCCTCCCGGTCCCATGCTGCCGCCTCCTCCTCCGACGGCTGGACCAGCGCCGAAGACGGCGCCCACCACGGCGCCCACCAAGGCGCCCACCACGGCGCCAACCACGGCGTCCACCAAGGCGCCCACCACGGCGCCCACCACGGCGCCCAACACGGCGCCCGGATCGCCGCCACAGCCTGTGCCGACTATGGTACAGGTCCTGACGGCGATCGAGAGGCGCCTCGCGGTCCTGGAGGACCGGGCGTACCACCCTCCGCTAGCACGTCCCGCGTTGTCATACGCGGCGGCTGTTCAAAGAAGAATCAAAGAATCAATTTCATTTATTCAGTTTAGGCACATAAAGAGCACATATGAATGTCAAAATTTTACAATTTTGTCAAGTAATATTATAAAAATACTAAATTAAGTAAGTACATAAATAACCATTAGAAAATGATTCTTTCGCTGGTTCGGTAATTTGGTTCTCCTGAGAAGAGACCAGCAAGAAACTCAGGTAGATTATCCATTTTCTTTTTTAATATTGTTTTGTTTACATTGTTACAATTAGTTTCTATTGTATTATACGAGTGGCCAACAACAGAAGATTAGGGTGACCATGCATTTTTATCATTAAGATATTCGTCTACATTATAGTAGCCTTTCATCATCAAACATTTTTTAACTACTATTTTAAACTTATTAAGAGGCATGTCAACCAAATCCTGAGGAATTTTATTATAAATTTTTATACATTTGCCAACAAACGAATTACCAACTTTATGAAGTCTAATTTTTGTCATTGCCAATTTATTTTTATTTCTTGTATTAAAATTATGGTTATCGGAATTTTTTTTGAATAGATCTATGTTCTTCCGTACATATAAGTTGGCGGTTCTCCCGCTCCAGGACCAAGCGGCACACCCGCTGTCCGCCGCCCCGCTCCGCCCCAGTCCGCTCCAGCGTACCGGTTGCCGGCCGAGACCGCGGCACAGGCGCGGAAGGCGAAGGGGCGCGGCAAGAAGAGTGGCACCCCTGCCGCCTCCTCTTCCTCTAACATCGCTCCCGCTGCTTCTTCACATCTCTCCAGACGGGAGGGATGGGAAGTAGTGGGGGCCAAGAAGAGGAAGACGAAGGCCGTCAAGAAAGCAGCCAAGAATGCGGCCAAAGCCGCCGCGGCGAAGGCGCCGAAGAGGCTCCGCCCTCCTCGCTCCACCGCCGTCGTCCTGACGGTGACGACGGTAGGTGTGGAGAAGGGGGTGGGGTACGCCGACGTACTGAGGACCGTGAAGTCCTCAGTCAACCTCTCGGCCCTCGATATACAGGGGGGTCTCCGGTGCAAGACGACACGCACCGGAGCTCGCCTCCTCGAGGTCTCCGGCGCCTCCAGCAGCCGTAAAGCTGACGCCCTAGCAGCGCAGCTTAGGGACGCGCTATACACAGAAGCCGTCCGCGTCACCAGACCCACCAAATGCGCTGCATTGCGCGTCTCCGGTCTGGATGACGCGACCACGACGGAGGAGCTCATTTCCGCCGTCGTGGAGGCGGGTGGCTGTCCCCGTGACCAAGTGAAGGCTGGAGAGATCTCCTTCAGCCTCACTGGCCATGGCACGACAGTCGTCCAGTTCCCCGTCGCGGCGGCACTGAAAGTGGCGGACGGACGAAGCCACCTCATAGGGGGCTTCCTAAAGGCGCAGGTGCACCTCCTTCGTGCCCGGGAAACTAGATGTTTCCGGTGCATGGTGGTGGGGCACGTCGGAGTGCAGTGCACAGCGGAAGTCACCGTGGGCGATCGGTGCTTCCGCTGCAGCCGGCCCGGTCACAAGGCAAGTGCCTGTGATGCTCCGCCTCGCTGCTTTAGATGCGAGGCGGAGGGCAAGACTGCGGACCACCGGGTCAGCAGCACAACCTGCGCCGCCTCGAGGCCAAAGCCTCGTCCGTCCGCTGAGAGCGGTGGGGGTGCCGCTACTGTACGGGCAGATGTTTCTCGGCGGGATGCTGATATGGACGTCCATTAATGTCTGACGCCCATATCCGCATCCTGCCGGTGAATTTGAACCGCTGCCGCGCTGCTCAGGATCTTCTGTACCAGAGCATCCGGCAGTGGTCCATAAACTTGGCCGTGGTTGCCGAGCCGTACTACGTCCACCCGGGAAGCCCGGTGGACGAGGACGGCTCGGCCTGTTTTATCTTCGGGGGGTCCGCCGCAGACAACTCGCGCCTTGCTATCATTGCAAGGGGCCGCGGGTGTGTTGCGGCGGAATATGATGGGTTGGCAGTCGTGGCCACCTACATCTCGCTGACACTGGACGAGACTCAGTTTGAGCTATGGCTCACTGAGCTCGACGTAGTCTTCGCTGCGTGCCGTCCTCGCCCTGTCCTGCTCCTGGGAGACTTCAACGCCTGGAGTGAGGCGTGGGGCTCCCGGGAAACCAGGGACAAGGGGAGGCTTCTTGAGGACTGGACCAGGACACGTGGTCTGGAGGTCCTCAACCGGGGGAATGTTGCCACCTTCTGGCGGCGGGGGACCAGCTCGGTCGTGGATACGCGACCTCTGCCCTCGCCGCCCGTATTACTGGCTGGCACGTGGAGGAGGGTGAGGAGACGCACTCGGACCATCGGTACATCCGATTCGATGTCGTCCCCCCACCTGACCTCCCACAGCCGGTAGAAAATCCCCCGGATCCGCGTTGGGCACTTCACCATCTGGATCGGGAGGCTCTCCTGGAGGCATCCATCGTGCAGGCCTGGATTCCGGCACCGGACCGGCCTGCCGATGTGGATGCCGAGGCGGAGTGGTTCAGGAGAGCCATGTCGCAAATCTGTGATGCGGCGATGCCTAGGGTTACACCCAGACCGGCAAGGAAGCAGGTGTACTGGTGGTCGCCGGAGATTGCACAGCTGCGCGCAGCATGCATCTCCGCCCGCCGCCAGTACACCAGGTTTCGCCGGAGGCATCGCCGCCCAGACGATGCGGCAACCCGAGAGGCGGAGCTTTATAAGGCTTACAGGGAGGCTAAAGGTTATCTCCAGGAGACAATAAAGCGGGCCAAGACGGCGGCCCGCGAGGAGCTCCTGGAGACCCTGCAGCAGAACCCATGGGGTCGCCCGTACCTACAGGTCAGGGAGAAACTCCGATCTAGAACGCCCCCACTGACTCAGAGTCTCCAGCCGCAGCAGCTGGAGCGGGTCATGGGCTCCCTGTTTCCGACGAGTGCGGAGGAGCACGTCCCTCCGCGCATGGTTCCGTCTCTGCCCGACGCGGATAGCATCAGCGAAGACGACGTACCCGAAGTCAGGGTGGGGGAGCTAGGTGCGGCAGTACTCCGGCTTAAACGCCGGAAAATCACTGCCCCAGACCCGACGGCATTCCTGGCCGTGCATGGGTCCTGGCCCTCGTAGAACTCGGGCCTCGACTGATGGGGCTCTTTAGCGCATGCCTCGAAAGGGGCCAGTTTCCCAAGGTGTGGAGGACGGGGAAACTGGTCCTGATCCATAAGGCGGGGCGGCCGGTGGACTCACCGTCCGGATACCGGCCGATCGTGTTGCTCGACGAGGTGTGTAAGCTCTTTGAGCGAATTATCGCGGAACGCCTCGTCGAGCATCTCTCGACGGTGGGGCCAGACCTGGCGGACAACCAGTACGGTTTCCGTCGGGGACGCTCCACCGTGAGCGCGATCATGCGCGTCAAGAGCCTGACGGAGGAAGCAGTCTCGCAGGGTAAGGTGGTGGTGGCAGTGTCTCTTGACATCGCCAACGCGTTCAACACCTTGCCATGGAGCTGCGTTAGGGAGGCGCTCGTGTATCACGAAACGTCTCTCTACCTCCGTCGTATTTTTGGGGCCTATCTCTCGGAGAGGGCCATAGCTTTCCCCAGCTGGCTCGGGCCACCTCGGCGATATGTGTCGTGCGGTGTTCCGCAGGGGTCGGTCCTGGGCCCCTTCTGTGGAACATCGGCTACGACTGGGTGCTGCGGGGTGCGTTGCCTGAGGGCGTCGGCGTAACGTGCTACGCCGACGATACCCTCGTCACGGCGCGGGGTGCAACGTACCAGGAGGCAGCACTCAAGACTCACGACGGGTGTTGCTCAAGTCGTGGGTCGGATACGGCGGCTGGGACTGGAGGTGGCCTTGCACAAGTCCGAGGTTCTGTGTTTTCACAGACCTCGGAACGGTCCACCTGAAGGTTCCAGTATAAATGTGGGAGGCGTTAGCATCGGCATCAAGCCCTCGATGAAGTATCTAGGGATCGTACTTGATAGCCGATGGAACTTCGGACCACATTTCCGAAGTTTGGTCCCCAAGGTGACACAGGCATCGGTCGCGCTTTCGCGACTGATGCCCAACCTAAAGGGACCCAACGCTTCCTGCAGGAGACTGTACCTGGGGATCGTGCGGAGTATGACCCTATACGAGGCTCCCGTATGGGCGGCGCGGTTGACGGCCAACAACTCAACGCTCCTTAAAAGACCGTTGAGGACCTTGGCCGTCAAAACAATAAGGGGCTACCGCACGATCTCCGGAGAGGCTGCATGTCTCCTAGCCGGGACCCCTCCATGGGACCTGGAAGCGAGAGCCTTGCGTCATTGTTCCAATGGCGCAAGGAGGCGCTGGAGAGGGACCACAGCCCTGCGTCTCGAGAAATCGATGACCGGCGGTCCCAACTCCGACAGGATCTCATGGAGTCATGGAGGGTGCGACTTGAGCAACCCAAGTGGGGTCACACCCCGGTGTCAACACTGCGAGGTTTCCGACGGCGACACCGCACTCCACACGTTGGTGGAGTGCTCAGCGTGGGCGAGTCAGCGCCGGGACCTCGTAGTGGGTCTAGGCGTGGATACCCTCTCGCTGGATACCATGCTTCAAGCCATGGTCTCCAGCGGGAGTAGGTGGAACGCGGCCGTGTCCTTCTGCGAGCAAGTCGTGCTCGCGAAGGAGGCGGCCGAGAGGGAGAGGGAGCGTACCCTCCCCGCCGAGTTCCGTAGTCAGGGGCGAGGGCGCCGCAGACTCATCTACGCCCAAGACCATCGACCTCCATGATCGGGGCCTGAGGACGGCGGGATCGCCACCCGTCGTCCTTACAGAAGCAGGCTAGAAGGGTTGCGTGCTGCGGGGCCTTTGCCCCATAGCACGCAACCAGATTCACTCACTGACGCGGGATAAAGCCCTACCCCAACGACGCGGGATTCTCATCCCGACCCAACCCCCGCAGAGACCACAGAGGTGGTCAAAGTCCGCCGGGCGCCACTGGAAATACGTTCTGCTTATAACCAGAGACGCCCGGCAACGGACGTTAGAGTGGCAGCGGCCTTGGTCGCGGAACTAAAATAAATAAAAAAAACAAAAGTCTACTAATATTTTACATGCTGCAACATGCAAACTGCAACATGTGGGGGGGGGGGGGATGATTGATGTAGTATTACCAGGATATAGTCCCCAGACCTACTTATAGTACCTAGATGTGTAGGGGAACATAGAAACACGTGCAACTGTCACCCACCGGTAATATCAAAGTTTTTGGGAAGTGGGATGGGAATTGGGAATTTTTTTTATGGGAAGAGATGTAGTTTTATTACTTGTATCTGTGGTTATCAAAGGGGGTCCGAAAAAGAAGCCAAAATTGACCTGAGATGCTTACTTTCCGAGATATCAGGTACCCAAGAGGGTATTTTTGTGGGAAGGGAATTCCCGGGATTTCTTTTTGCAGGTTAATAGAATAAGTCTCGGTCGGGGTGCAGGGGAACAAAAATTTGCTCAGAATTGAGCTGGGAAGCTCCGTTACCGGAATATAGGGGCTTCAAGTTTTGTGGAAAGTGGGATGAGAATTGGGAAGAAAAATTTGTGGGAAGATGGGGTTCAAATACTTACTTGGGGTACTATGGGGCCGGAAAAATGAGGGTGAAATTGACCTGGGATGCTTAGTTTTCGAAATATGGGGTAATGGGAATCTTAGGTATTTTTGCAGGATGAGAATTCCCGGGATTTTTTTTTGCGGTCGAATGGAACTTGTGATGGGAGGAGGTGCAAGGGGAAGAAAAATTTGCCCAGAATTTAGGTGGGAAGCTCGGTTCCCGGGATATAGGGGCTGGGAAGTTAAGAAGTAATAATAATGATAATTGTACTCTGCAGTCATTCGGTTTGGTGCCTTTCTGGCGCCATCCTGGCGCGTTGCTTGTGAGTTTAGCAGACTACCGATTTTTTGACCAATTACAGTTGCAACGTAGTAGTATAGCAGTAGCATGGCGTTTTACGTTTATTTACGCGACTTAGGCCCCTGACCTGATGAGGTAGGTACCCATCTGCATAATGACAATTTAAACATTTGTTGAATTGCTTAACAACACATGCCCAATGCAATACTTCCCCTATATCGTGCAATGTGAAAACGCCCAAAGTCGTAAGCAAATATAGGTAATATAGCTATAGTGTACCTACCTATAAGTAGGTATAGAATATATGGGTATATAAATAGGTACTACTTACAAATTTTCTGTAGATGGATTCAAAGTTTAATAAGCTTCATAGTGACTAGAGGAGGTAGATAGGTACTTGTAACAGTTTAATTATATTGTAGGTACGGTCCGAAATAAAAACTTAAATTTTCCCGACCTACAGAGATTGATTAAGTATTAATAAGTACTTATACTTAACAACTGAATAAAGGAACGAATATAGCTAAGTAAGTTTTTTCTCTTTCGGGGATTTAAGAACATTGAGTTGGACTATAATCATGAATCAACGTTTTATAACCAACAAACAATAGGTTTCACCACAATATCAATCACAATAAAAATAAGTGCCACATATAATTGACATCTAAACAACGGTCAAATAAAATGGTCTAATCGACTGATTTTCTTTTGCAGTTGGGTTTTTGGCAACTTCTTATGTAAAATGTACCAGTTCGTCCATTCCTTGAGCTACACGGCGTCTATATTTATTTTGGTGGTGATATGTACAGAGAGATACTTCGCTATAATACATCCAATCACATGCAAACAAATCCTTACGTCTAGAAGACTTCGGGTAAGAACAATGTATTACAACAGACCGGCGAAATGTGGCCCGAGAGACATAGCTCCAATTTTATTTAAAATTTCATGTTCTCAGATTCTAGACTAAAGCTGTATTTTAAAACCATGTAAAGCTCATATCACTGTTTGTTCAGATATTTTTCAGACGTGCGAATTTTGCTTTAAAGAGTTTCAACGCTTTTCATCATATTTAAATTAAGATAACTTTAAAATCTCCAATCATCTAAAAGTACTTTAAGTAGTGGGTACCTACTTAACTAATCAAAGAGACCTTTATTTTGCCTGATAAACGAAAGGTCTATTATTTCTCTGAAACACTGACAATTTTTTATATCAAATGCCTTGAGGAACTCGTTGATCATTTTCACAGATATATTTTTGTTGACAGTTGGTAATACTGGGCGTATGGATCACTAGTGCAGTATACAGTGCCCCAAAGTTTATTTGGGTCGAGACAATAACGAATGATCTTGGTGAAGGTCACGTGGAATTGATATGCATATCTCATCGAATGAAATATAACTCGGAGTTGTTTGATATGGTGAACTTCGGTCTACTCTACGTTACCCCATTGTTCGTGATGACGGTGAGTGTAATAATAAAACATGTATCTCCTTTGATTTATTATTTGGGGCTGCTGGATAATATATGATAAGCTACCACTTCAAGGTAAACGGACTACATTTGTTTGTAATTATAAAGAATTTATGACTAAATGGCTAGGTACTCTAAAGAAAACACGTGAAAACATTTGCATATTTGTTCTTTAAATGCAACAACTAATTTAAAAATTTTGCCAAGATATTTATTATTTAGTTTATACTTTCGATTGTTGGCACTTAGTGGAACCTATTACATGATGAACAAACACACTTGTACACTATTCCACAACTTTATTTGATTTGTTTTCACCAACTGGTTTCGGTTTCGCTTTTCAGCATAATCAAAGTTGTTTTACTTCACTGTCTAACATATCTTCAAGCCATTTAAAAATTGTTTTTAAATAGCTTGAAAATATGTTAGAAAGTGAAGTAAAACTATTTTAAATGAAATGACAGTGAAATAAAACAACTTTGATAATGTTGAAAATACCTAACTGCGTATCTTTTTTTTATTTAGGTCGACAAATTGACGCCACCCACCTGATGGTAAGCTGTGGCGACGTCTGGCGATTGTAGGTGACTCTCATAGTACTCAGGAATACTATGGAGAGTGGCCCTGAACTTGACGGCCCAGTAATGTGCCTCTCACGCTTCGCTTAAAGAACACAGGGTTATATGTTGGAGGAAACACGTGCGCAGGCAGGGCGTTCCAAGCCACTACCGTTCGGCAGAGAACCGAACGTTTTAAACGTTCGGTTCTCGCGAAGACGGTTTTCACGGTATGAGAGATGAGAGTGACATCTCTACCCGGCACGCGTTGTTCGGGATCGGAAGGTTGGGATCAGGTTGAAGAGCTCTTCAGAACACTCACCGAGGTAAATACGGGTAGGAACGCGGCCAAGGAAGCGATTTTTCGGCGCTGAGCTAGCGGCTCAAGGCTTCCCCGTTACCTCCGGACAGTCTATATGCGACTAGCGCGTCACTGCATAGCGTCGAGAGCGTCCAAGCGCAAATACTTCGCGGAGCCGTCCCAGAGGTGAGAGCAGTATTCGACGCAGTGTCTAATCTGCGTTTTGTACAGCAGACACCTCTGTGTGCGGTGTAAAGAATCGCTTTACCTTGTTCAGTATTCCCCGTTTTCGCGAAGCTAGCCCAATACATCTCTCAATGTAGTTTGTGTTATTGAGCTCTCGACGTACGTCTATACAAGGATTGATAGACCTTCATTGGTAATATTGCATTCTGAAGAGTGGGTAGGGGAATTACTAGCTGATCGCCAGAACTCTCCGCCCGCGTGATTTAGTTTACTCGTTCCCGGTTCCCGTGGGAACACATTACCGGGATAAAAATAGCCTATATTATTCAGTGGTGAATGTAGCTTTCCAATGTGAAGAATATTTGAAATCAGCACAGTAGTTTTTGAGTTTATTCATTACAAACATACACACAAAAATACAAATCTTTCCTCTTTATAATAGTAGTAGGTATAGATTATCGTTGGTAACTTTAATTTGAAAAAGTATAAAGCATACATACTTCATTGAAATGCAACGACTTTCTTTGTGATGGACTTCCATTTATAATGAAGAAATATAGTAAAACACAGCTTATTCTAATTATGTGGGGCTTTGTGGTTTGCTAAAATTATTTCTTTAATTAATGTAAGTTTATTTATTTACTCTTTTTATTCTACGCGATATTCTGCTGTTTACATTCTTTCAAGGATTATAACCCTGCTCCCATTACCAACTATAGAATAGGAGTAATTGGAATTGAATACCTCGAAGAATAGTTGATCGGTTACGGATTAAGAGTCCGTATCTTTTTTCTTTGATTTATAATATTGTCTTGGTTAGCATTTAAAGTATAATAACTGATCCCGTAATCAAAACTCCTCTACCTTTCCTCTGTCGTTGCACTCTCAAAGGGGGGGCGAGGCTAATTTTTTTCCTAATCAAAATCATTTGACCTCCTCTATACAAAGGGGCTCTACCAACATATTTAGGGCCCAGCGACCTCATCTGCTAGTGCGCACCTGGTGATCAACGGACGAGGCTCGTTAATTTACGGTACCTATGAAGTGGCTTCGGTCCCTACGTGGGTACCAGGTGGTACAACAGTGTTGGTCCGGGGGTACCACCGTGCAGCTGTGCTAAAGCCCCACAAGTAACCCAGCCCATGGCTGTGTTGCGTAAGGGGTTCAACAGCTGCACCGCCGGGCCCGGGGCCATGTATGGTGCAGCAGGCATGGGACCAGTGGGGGCAAAGCGGAGTCTAGTGTGGGTGGTGTGGGTTCGATTCGCCGGCCAGGGAGACCCTTAGCAACGGCGGTGCCGCGGCCGCCCGCAACACATGTCATGGGGCTCGCCTGGGACCAACCACACCAGGAGGCTGCCCCACATTTTCTCGCGCATAATCCAGATGTGGGGATTGCCGCTCCGGGTGGTAACCGGTTGTGGGATAGCGGCGGCCTTGCACCAGGGGGATTTGGTAGCCCTTCCGTCCGGCGGGTCGGCTCCAACCTAACCACACGGTTCCAAACGAAGCTAGCCCCTGCGCTTTGTCACTTATTACTGCTGCACCAAATGTCGCCCTGTCTTCACGCTTCTTCTTCAAATTTATAATGGCAGTGCAACAGAAATAAAGTAAACGTTCCACAGCGGCCCCAGGAAACCCCACAGCTTCACTTTTCGAGGTGGAGTTCACCAACATCCGTGGACTCCATGCGAACCTCGATGCCGTCCACCATACCTTGAGACGGGCTCGGCCCGCTGTGACGTTCCTCACGGAGACACTAATACGCCACCCTGACAACACGCCTTACCTGGGTTGCCCCGGTTATGTCATCCATCGAAGAACAATGCCGGGGTGCCGCAGGGGTCCGTGCTGTCACCAACTCTTTTCCTTCTGCATATCAATGATATGCTATTCCTCGGGAACATTCATTGTTATGCAGATGACAGCACATTGCACGGGAGCTACTGGG